>JACXSJ010001792.1:0-70688 GCA_014851325.1 Pentalonia nigronervosa | reverse complement strand
TAAATTGCCGGGAGTTTTGGGGCGACGATTAGTGAAAAGGACTGCTGTGCTTTTTTGAGGGTTCAGTTTTATCTTCCATTTATCTCCCCATTTTTGGATGTAATTCAGGTGGTCTTGGATATTTTTTGTCACTGTTTCAACGTCTGTAGAGCTTGAAAATATTACGCTGTCGTCGGCATAAAGTGCTATTTTCGTATTACTTGATGTGGGAAAGTCCGAAACATAAAGGTTAAAAAGTAACGGAGAAATTTTTGAACCTTGAGGTACACCTGCATTTATAATTTTTATTTGTGAAGTGGTGTCATTTATTTTGACTTTGAAACAGCGAGCAATGAGGTAGGATTTAATTAAATTGTAAATAGCATTTGGGGTGTTTAACATTTTTAGTTTATATAAGAGTCCGTCATGCCAGACCCGATCAAAAGCTTGTGCTACATCTAAAAAGTTGTTTTAAACTCTAAGAGTTGTTGGGTAGTTGAGTGATTTGATTTAAATCCAAATTGGAAATGCGGAATAGCATTTATTGCATTTAAATAATTGGTGAGTCTGGAGTGTATAATTTTTTCAAATATTTTTGAAACTGATGACAGTAAACTAATAGGTCTGTAGTTACGCGGGTCAGTGTTATCTTTGCCTGGTTGAACAACTTTTACACTGTTGATTCTACTTTCCCATCTTGTGTCACTCAGAGGTTTCACGGTCAGCCCTTTTATATTGTCGGTTAAAATTTTCCATCGATTTACCGATGATGAAAACAAAACATAAATTCTTTGGAGTACGCCGAAAACTGTAATTGAGTTTATAGAACAAGATGCAGCATCTGATACAACTAAATTTAAAGAATGGCAATTGCATGGAACAAATGTGGCACGAGGATTCATTGATAAAACTCTGGCTTAAACTCCTTTTTTTTGCCCTTTCATGTTAGCACCATTATCATATCCCTGCCCACGACAATCTTGAAAAGAAATATTCTTTTCTGCAAGAGTTTTTAGAAAAAGGTCTGTTAAACTCAAATCTGTAGAGCTTTCTACCGTTTTAAATCCAATGAAATGTTCTTTAACTTCAATTTTTTTTTATATTAACAAATCTTAGTGTAAGGGATAGTTGTTCTTGATGACACATCTGGTGTACAGTCAAGAATTACAGAATAATATTTTGTTGCACGTAATCTATCTATTATTGTTTCTAAAACTTTATTGGCCATGAGATTAATTAATTCATTTTGAATAGAATGACTGCAATAATGTACGGTTTTTTCATGAGACAGTGTTTTAAGTAATAATTCTTTAGTTACATCGTCATATTTACCCAAAAGCTCAACTAAACTTAAAAAATTTCCATTACTCTGAGTATAAAATTTATCTAAACTTCCTCGAAACGCTAGATTATTCTTAGATAAATATAAAGTTACTGATAACAAACGGTCCAAAACTTTTACCCAATGATCAATTTCCATGTTCGTAATTCGCTGGTGCTCTGCATCTATTGTTTTATTTAGTTTTAACCGTTTTTCTATTTCTATCCATGTACCATAAGCCTTAAAATGATTAGGCGCTTTTTTGTGTATAATAAGTGCAGCAGATACGTTATGCCAATCAGAAAACCCACAAATTGCCAAATTTGACTTCGGAGTTCTATCAAATAATTTACAACAGAAACAAAATATTTTCCTCGTTGATTTTGAGTAAATTAACCAACGCTTAACTAATTTTTCTCCATTAGAAAGATGTCGATAAAAATGAATCTTAGAAAAATGTCTTTTTTCATGATCTAGTTGAATACTCGAAAATTCTGTAAATATTTCGGGACCGGTTACTACTATATAGTCAATTTGTTTTGATGTTAAAAATGAGGGCCAAGTAGCAGGATCAAAGTTAATACTTGGTTCAGATGATTCAGTGTTACTAACCAATTCAGTACTTTGAAATTCAATAGAAATATCCATATTTTCTAAATGCTAAATTGTATGTTGTTCAGAACTTGTAGTAGCTAATAAAGATGACGTGATATTTTGTTCTGAACTTGTAGAAGGTAACAATTCTTCTGAAGAATAGTTATTATCGTTAATTGATTCTTTATTTTTTTGGAAGAACTTAGATAAAGCATTAGCACCTTTTTTAAATTCTAATTCCCTCTTAATCTTTTTTTTAGGTTTTCTGCTCCAGATAATTTCTTTTTTGGTGCCATTCTAACTAAAGCGTTTCCTAAATTAATTGTAATAATTTGTATAATATTATTAATTAATTCTTATCAAATATCATGTAGGTTAGTATTCCGACAGTTGCATGGAGATATTTTTACTTTAGAAATATGAACACGTACCTGAAATAAATATCTTTAGCAATCTTTTAAATATTAAATTTATAAACATTTGAAGTTACCAATGGGCTGGTTGTCATATGGAAATGTAAAAACAGTGATATTTTATTTATTTAAACATTCATTTAATTGTGAACAACTTATTGCTATAATTGAAAAACAAACAACATTTACATCTAAACATGAAATTGGATTTTATGTTATGAACAATTATTCCATAATCTGGTGTTAACAGTTATTACAAATATTGAAATATGTATTATATATTTACTCAATCTATTTTGTGCTACTTGTAAGATGTAAGTTGTATTCAAATTTGCATATATATATATATATATATATATATCATAAACTATCAACTATATAAGATACATCTATATCTTACATATTTAAGTACAACCGTACATAGTATATTTTAGATCATGACTCAATATTATACATTTTATTTTATATACAAATAATACAATAATTACAATTTAATACATTATATAATAGATTTGCCATTATAAGTATTATGTAAACATACTTAAGTGCATTCTATATCTTAGTTCGTGGTAAATGTAGTATAGTAATAGTTCTGAAAATGGATCATAGATAGCGTTAAAATTGCACTTGAACCAGTAACGTTACATTGTAGTTTCGTTGATAACGAACTTGTTTCCATTCTTATATATCTTAATCCGTCCTATCATATACAGTTTATATTACCAATATTTGAAAATCGTATTATGGGATTATGAAAAAATATAATTCTTGTCATGTTTATTGTTAAGTTTTATTCATTTATAACAGTTGTTTGACTATATTGTAATATTTTATAGTTTAGAAATGTTATAGACAAATATATTATCTATAGTTTTGACGATTTTGTATTAATATTACTTCCTAATATACACAAGTATACATGGTATCATATGATACTACTGTGCAGTTTAGATACATTAGATTTTATTTAACATTTTGTATATTTTATTTTAGTTTTAGAAAATTAATATTATGGACTTAAATAACGAGGACAATGAATATTTATTGCACTTTGATTTGCCAAATGATTCAGAAGCTTGTTTTTGCTACAGTTGTGATGATAATTATGATTCTGATGGCAAGGTTGATATATTGTGTAAACAAAATGACAATGAAGAAATTATATATCTAACTCCTCAACCTATTAAAGACTTCCTGGGTAATATAAATAGTAAAACAAGATATGAATATGATGATTTATCAACTAGTATTATTGTTCTGAATGCATGCTAATGATGTAGAAAACATCAGACAACAATCACAACATCAAAATAATTTAGTAGAAAATAATACTTTTGTTGATGATCCAATTATTATCAGCCCTTCTACATCTGGCTATAAAACTTACCCAAATAGTTCTAATGATCCTAATGATGTGCTATTACCAACTAAAAAGTTGATAAAAAAACCATTGCTCATTTTACTAAAAAATAAAAAAACTAGAAGATGTCCAGTTAAAAACACACACAAATCCAATTAAAAAATCCAAAAAGCCCAAAGAAAAAAAGAAAACTAATTGGTTTTTAGGAAGAGATAACCAATTTTATATTTAATTTTATTGTTATAGTTATAGTGTTTGAATGAGGTAATTATTATACAAATGTATTATTTGATACTGACTGTTTAAACCCTTAAAAATTGTTAAAGGGTTGATTTAAAATTTTTTTTGTTATTTTCAGGCACTTTTAAACATAGTTTTTTTCTATAAAACCATAATGTTAAGCATGAAGAGGATAATATAATGGGGTCAGTTGAAAAAAACAAATGAAAATAATAAAAAAACTAAGTTAGTATAATTTTTAAAAAAAAAATTTACATTACAATAATTTTCTCACTTTTCATTTTTAAATTGTTTGTAATGCTTTTATTATTTAAAAAATAAAATATATTTATTTTGAAAAAGGTTATTTTTTAATGATATAAAATTATGTTAACATTTTTCAAAATAACGAGTGGTTGCAATATTTTTTGGAATGATCAAACATTTATGTGAATAGATACTGTAAATAATTAGACTTATTAGCCTTTTTTTTTCTATGACAAAAAATTAATATATTTTAAACTTTTTGTTCATTTTTACCGATTACCCTTTAATCATGGTTGTGAGTCTTGAGGAGCTAGTGCAAACATCACTGCACTAAGCTGTAAGTATAAAATAGAAATTAAAGTAGTAAATGGAAGAAACCGATAAAGTATACACATGTTAAATATAAAACCAGCATCAGCTATGAACTGATATTCAATAATATGAAACAAAATAATTGCACCAGCACAGTCTATAATGTTAAATGTAATAAAATAATAATTAATTTTATTTAGTAAAAAAAATTATTTAGGAACATACATTACACAACTATTGTGAACGGGGACAAAGTCTGGGCTTATAAATCATAGTTTTTTTTTATATTTTAGCCACATTTTAAAAGCGAAAAAAACTAACCGATTAGTAATTATCACAATTATAATAGATACCAGTATCCATTACAGAGCTGTTCAACGTTTTGGGAAGACCGGGCAAAATCTAGTAATTAGAAATTATTGTGGGCTACATACAATATAAATCCTTATAATAATATATTTTATTTATAATTATTAATTTATAGAATAGTGAATAGTAAACAGAATTATTTTAAATTTCTAATTTATTTATATAATTAAAAGAACATACTATAACTAGACAAAATTCATGTGATTATTATAAATTGCTGTTTTGAAAACAATTTTGCATGGACTGCAATGGACCACGGGTTGGACACCCCTGACCTATAGCTGTCATGATTATTTAATGCTTATCAAATATTTGTTGACCTTTAATAGTATGATGTTATCATAAATAAAATAAAAACGTCTAAATTTGGTCAACCATACTGTATTATTTTAAGTTATAAGAAAAAAATTATAAACAAAGTAAAGAATTTATATTTAAAAATTTTAAAAGATTATTATTTTTAAATGATTTAGAAAACAATACAAAAAATATAACTATATAGATACTGCCAAACACTGCCAATTAAAGTAATAGAATTGGTATATTAAGAGTAAAATATAATGCAAAACAACCTACAATCCTTGAATTCTATGCTTGTATACCAAATAAAAAATAATATTACAGCATGAATTCGGTTTTGTCCACTAAGATGTGTTGTATTCAATGTAACCAATTTAAATTTATTGTATGATAATTTATAAAATAAATAATAGATACTTGGCAATTCATTTTTATGTATATTTATTGTAATGGAATTGTAGTTTCAAATACAACATTCAATCGAATTAACTAGAAAAAACATGCTATTTTGGAGCACTTATACTAATCCATAGGAATGCTCGTAACAAATTTTTTTTACAACTAAGAACTTTCTAGTTGCGTTCAGTATCTAAAACTTAATTTTATTTAAATACATTTAAAAATACTTACCAGCAAAATTAATTCACGCAACAGATGATATAAATAAAAAAATACATGGCGATAACTGACTTAATAATTATAAATCAATTTATAAAGAATAATAATTATTAATTCACTTTTAGTTCATTGGAAATACCTACTTTAAGTAAAACTATTATTTACAATAAGAAGAAATAAATTGACAATATTGTGATTTTGAAAAATTAAATTTCAATATATACTAAATAATTTAGTTGGGGGTTACTATTGAGTAACTTTCATTTTATATTTAGTACTTGACCAAAATAACCTATTTATAGGTTTTAACAAAAAAAAAAAAAATTAAATTTATATACAAAATGCTTGGACATAATCACGATAAAATTTAATAAAAAAAAAAAATTAAAACGTCAAGGTATTCTCTATTTATTATATTATTACATAATAATCAACAAATAGGTAAAAATACTTAAAATGTTGATTAAATGTAGTAATCAGCTTTTTTCTTATAAATAAACACAATCACAATGTGTATTTTATAGCTTATAATAGTAGTTTATTATTAATAAGAATAAGAATGATTAGAAATAGTAAGAGGAGCATAAGTGAACAAATGTCACCAGTGATGATCCAGTCAAATAATAATACGTTCAGTTGCGCCTGTAAGGATGGTATGGTTGTGCTTGGTTTGAATTATAATTATTCGCTCTGGTTGGTCCTGGGGCGTTATTGTATGTCGCCGCCGGTACTCCGGCGGAAACAACTGGCGTCACTACTGGGGCCACTAAATTATAGAAAGTTGACAATTTAAAAACCTAATTTTCAATTTAAATTTTTTCTTTTGAAAAAAATAGAACATTAAATAGATAAAAAAAAGAATAGGCAACACTGCAAGTAAGAAAAAATATGTATATATATATATATAAAAAAAATGGCCGACTTTCATAACTGAATGACATTTACTAAAGATTGATGATGGAGACAATAAAAAAAAAATTATTATTTCCAGTTTGAATAAGTATGGGAAAACACATTTACTTAAAACTCGCAATGTCGCCCAAAAAAATAGGAGGGGAATTAATTAATAACGGACACTCAATTGTTTGTATTGTTTTTTTAATATTTAAACAATTATTATTATTATTATTATTATTATTATTATTTTGTTTTAAATCACGCCAAAAGCGACCTTCTACATCATTGAAAAAACACTAACTGACAATAAATAATAGGATTTTTCTCAAAATAAAAATTGTTACAGGCTAAAGTATTAATAATAAAGCTCAAATTTGTTTTTTTTTCACAAAATAATTAAACATTCATAAATAATAAATAAAACGAGAAATATATAAATAAATATCTATATAAATATTTCATAGCTTTTTGTCACAGGTTAAAAAAGTTCTCAATCGTGTCCTATCCGTCGAATATATAAAATGTCTTGATAAAAAAAAATTCAATAATTAAAACAAATTCTTATTTAAGACCATAACAACTGTAAACCTAGACTTATTTTGTACAAAAAATATGCTTATAACTCATCACATTTAAGTCGTTAATTCTTTAAAAATATAGTTTTGGTAAAAATCATTTTTTGAGAATAATGTTCTCAAAAAATAAAAATTATTATTACTAAGAAAATGTCATCCTATAAGTAAATACAGATAATATTACTTTTAAGTTTTATCCACTAATTGTGTAATCTTAAGTTTATTATTAAATTTTAAAAATAGTGACTTTATAAAAAAAACCAGTAACTTACTAGGACGAGCTTCTGTTATATATTATATATAAATATATATATATTAAAAAAAAAAATGACAAATAGTCGGAACAAGATATTTAAAGTAACCTTGACTTATTCATTAAATAATTCAACTTCTACTTAAAAATGAAAACAACACTTATTTTTTAAACGATTCGAGAATCTTCCTTAAGCCTGTATGTACATTAAATTTTTTTTACCAATTAATCAGTCCAGTGGTTCTTTAGCTATCTATTACAATGTGATTTTTAAAAGTAATTTTATAAACCTAAGAGCTTGAAATTTACCCGAAATTTGTTAATATTATTTATATTCCTTAACCCGATTCCCTTCACACTAAGTTATAAAATAATTATATTCGAAATATTTTAGATGTACTGCCTAGTCTCACTTTTGGTTTCACCTTAAAAAAACATGGTGCCGTTACTTTTTTTTTTACTTAAGACCAAAGAAAAAAATAAACAAACTATGATAACAATTGTCATATGTCTAAAAGAAAAAAAACAGGCTAAATTAAATATATAATAATAATAAAAAAAAAACCATTAGAATCTAGGGAAATAATAATTATTACGCTAAGTTCCATTTGTTATTCGAGTATAAGTTAAATAGTATTATGTAGTAATTATAAATAGATTGTATTAATATAGATATTTAATATATAATTCTATTATATACGTAAGAATTACAAATATTAATCGATACTATAATATTCCTAATTTTTTTTTTTATAAGTTATATTATTTTTAATTGTTTCGTTATTATAATAATTGTGTTACCCAAACCAGTGAATATTGAGAGAAGTGTTAATTGAATTCAATCAGTCATGAAGTGGGCCATTCTTTAAAGTCAAATGGCTTACCATACCCACCGCCAGACCCGAGGCCAGCGGCTGTGCCGTCCGCCCCTCTATAAGTTTGGCCTGCACCATAGCTGGTCGAATCCTAAAAATATAATTTACTCCAATATTATCCCATAACAAAATGTATAACTATGCATCTATTATTACTGTTACCACTACATCTATTATTACTACAACTAACTACCATTATTATTAATTACTAATAATGAAAAAAAAAATATAGTGATAAATAAAATGATAACAAATTTAAATTAAATTTAGTATTATCTGCCTTTAAAAATAATGGTTCCATAGAAAAATTTTTTTTTTGCTAAATGAGTATATTCCATTCATGTTGAGAAGGTACATCGATGGCGATCAATTTTTGTTAGGCGGTGGCAAGACAACACTTGTACGTCACCACCATAAAGTCAACCATCTGAACACTTACCGTGTAGTTAAACATTGACCCTGTGCAATTGGGTGTTGAAGTTCCCTCTTAATATGAATGGAGTATAGCATGTAAATTTAATTTAAATTAAGAGGATGCTAAACACACATTTGTTGTCTTGATCTTACAAGTGTATAACATAGCAAATTTAGGATCGGTAAATTAAGTTTAGCATTGTTGGTTTAAAATTAAGAGTGATTCGACATTTTATGAAACATAATGGTAAGAACATTATGTGTTTGTAAATATATTTTTTTTAACAAGTTATGTGTATACAAAACAGTGCAATTTAAAAATCCTAATAACTCACTTAAAAACTGAATTATCATAAAAAATCCACATACAAACACAGATAATGTTTTTACTATCGAATTTCATAATATGTTGATTTACTCTAATATTTAAACTAAAAACGCAAAACATGATATGCTGAGCATAAATTTGACATATTATGCACTTGTAAAATGGAGACAACTAATATGTGTATAGAGTCCTCTCAAAAGGCATGTCTATAGAAAAATAAATTAGCAAAATATAATTTAATTAAAATATAATACTATCTGGTATGTGCATAATTTTAAAAGGCAGTTTAAGCTTAATATAATTAGAACAAGTGCAAATTGTACGGCCTTTATTTATTTTTTTTATAATTTAGGCTCACGAGTATAAATATTTACATTTTAAATGAAATAAGTCTAATAAACCTCTTTTTAATTTATATTAAGAAAGCTTAATACAAAAGTTTTAATAAAAATGTATTGATATCATAAATAAATAATATGGAATTAAAAAAGTAAAATGGTAATTTTATTTAGAATATTGTGATTCATAAAAAAATACCTATCAACTAAAAATCTCAAAAATTTCCAATATATTTAATTAATTCTTAAATATGAAGGACATGAAAATACTTATTTGTAAAGGAAATTCAAATAATGAAACGAAGGTCAATCATTTACTTATATTTACAATTTAACAATGCAAAAAAAATATTAATTTGATGTTATCTTAAAATAAATTATTTTGATTAAATATCATTAATTTCAAAAATAGTTTTGATAAAAATCATAATTATATGTAAATTATGTATATTATAAAAATAAATATAATTAACAATTATCAATATTAAAAGTATTTAAAATTAAATTTAACCAATTAGCAGTACTGACAATACATTAGTACATATTAAAACCATTTACTAATTTATTTAATCACAAAAACTTAATTTATAATAATGTCAACATTATGCATAGCCATAATAAATTTAATTTTTATATTTATGAAATATTCTTTTATTAAAGCTAACTGTTTTAACTTGTTTCTAATATAATATATGCCACAAAAGAAATAAACTTTAGATTTAATAAATATGATTATAATAGTGGAGGAATATGCTTAGATGAACTATTTTCTATATAACTTAGAAAACATTAATAATAACAATAATATTGATGTAACATGAAATCATATTTTAAGTACTTTAACTTATAAAATGAATACGATAAAAATTATAGATACAATATGCAAATAAATGAACATACAATCTAAATTCAAATTGTATTTGTCACATTTAATTGTCATATTACTACAACAGATTTTTTTAATATTCTTTAAGCATTATCATAAGTTAATAAAATAAGATTTAATTATTATACAATAGTTCAAAGTTATATAAAAACTCATAATTCAATAATTAAATTTTAGGAAAAAAATGCTAACTACAATTAATATTTACCAAGGTTTGATTGATATACATTTGAATCACTATTAAAAGACAGTTCAATCAGCTATCCTATGTAAGAATTTAGTTTTGTGATTACAAATATATACTACAACTAACACTTAGCATGAAATAATTTAATAATAATATGAAAATTTTAAATTTATCTTGTACATTTGAATAGTTTATATAAATTAGGTTTAAAAACATTTAAAACCCCAAATTGAATCGTCCTTTTTTAAGAAAGTTATTATATTAAGATCATTATATTATAATTTTAAATGCATTATTGATTTAAAACCATACAATTCACATTGTCCTCTATTTATAGTTTTAAAATATATTCTTTGAAAAAAAAAATAATAATAACATAATACATTTTAAATAAATTAAGAAACTAAAATATCTTTATAAATTATTTAATAAATCATACCTGTTGATAGCCAGTATAATTTCCATAGCCAGCATAATCACCAGCTTTTTGTGGGGCAGTTCCAGGTGGAGTAGGTCCCGTGGCTGGTGCTGCTCCAGCAGAACGAGAATACATATCATCTGATTATGTAAGAATTTAATAATAAAAAAAATAATAATTTAAAAATTAATATTATAATTTACTTTGAGGTCCCGGCCCAGTTTGTCCCGGAGGTCCAGTGGCTGCTGCAGGTCCATTCTGGGGTATATTCCAATTCCAGTTATTTCCGTAACTTGACTGTGGAGGTGCTTGAGGTGCTATATTATTAATCAATAAAAATATAGAAAATAAATTTAACACTTAGTATTAACGTGTTTACCATATGAACCGTATCCAGGTTGTTGAGGTGGTGCATAGTTTGAACCCCATGTTGGAGGAGCCATTCCTTGACCTTGTGGTCCAGGTGGAGCTCCCCAACCCTGAAATCCACCCGGTCCAGATGGAGTGCCATAACCGGGGTACTGAGACTGAGGAGTAGAACTCCATCCTCCCTGATAGCCTTGCATCATATTTCCTGGACCCATAGGTCCCATTCCACCCATGGGACCTCCCATTTGTCCACCTGGGCCTCCCATGCCCATTCCCTAAAAACATAACTCATTAATAATTTAAATTTTTAACACATACTGTCTCTATAGCCATTTAAGACAGACATTAGTTTAGTATTTACTAATAATTAATTGATTTATTAACAATAAAAACAAAATATTAGTTGTTGAATTAAGATTGTTTGGTATGCATGCAACACAATTATAGTAGGTCACATAACAAATTTAGTACATTATAGAGCATTAGTACAATTTATTTTTATAATTAAATATACAAGTTATACAACTTACACCCATTGCTAAATGATTATTTTGATTCATGCCCCACTGATTGGCTCCAACATCATTCATTTTATTTGAATCTCTGGGTTCAGCTTTTTTAATTTCAACCTGAAACATACAAATATTAAATATGAGTATTTTAATATTTTGGCTTTGATAATTGTTGATATATTAACACATAAATTATAAAAGAATATTGAATAATGATATTAAATAATACTTAGCAATAACGGAAAATATATATAATTTTTACTATAATAGGTATAAACAGATTAATTCTATTAATAATTTAATATATTGTATTAGTGTTTATAAATATATATATTTATATCTTTAACATTACTTAAACTTATGTCTTAAAATATGATTACATATTAAATTTTTTTAAAAATATCCTTAAGGAAACAATATATAATTAAGATAAATATCTTTAAAATATAACAGTAAAATTCTGCTTAATTTATGTTTTTACACTAAAATTAATTATTTAGTAGAATAAATAAACACATGACATAACTTTATATTGTTGATGTAAAAATGCATTCAATAAATTAAAAATTAAAGAAATAATAACATTTTCTTGAAAAAATTAGTATAAGTTTATTAAATGTTGTTAACCTTTTCACTGCTGCGTATTTTTTTTATACAATATTATTAAATATAATAGCATTTTAGAAAGAATAAAACTGAATCACAGAATTATAATAGTAGTTTAATTTTTACACCCTCATTCAAATTGTATGTTATGTAAACAAATTTTTCATAAAATAAATTATTTAACAGTTATTTAACTTCTATGCCAAACAATATATTACAAAAGGATGATATTATTTAGAAAATATTTTTCTTTTATAATAAATTTTATTTTCAGATAGTTTAACCTAGGGTAATTTTGTTTATGCATGGTGGAATTTTGATATATTTTTCATAGATAGATTACAACAAATTAGGTACTGATTTGCTATATCCTTGCTCAGGCATGTGAAAACTTTATAGCCCTGCCATTCTGGTTTGTTATCACGCTGCCCACAATAAAAATTATATTTGTTTTATTTTATTAAAATAAATATATCAGAAAAATTGTACAAATAATAAATAATAATGAGAAATAATATAAAAGAGATAATTTTTAGTTAGTAAAATAATGATATACTTAAAAAAATGTGTATACAATAATATATTAATATAAATTAAAGTAATTTTTTTAAATAATAATTATAAATAAATAAAATTATTATTATGGATGGCAGCAAGATAGCAAACCTGAGTGGTGGGGTTGCCATAAAGTTTTTACATGCCTAGAAGGGGATATCACAAACCAGTACGAAAAAAATATTATGTCAACTCATAAATAATAAAAAAACAAACATGAACAGTAATTATTTGATTTGTTCATGCATGTCTATTATAAGTTAAAAACCAAAATTTAAAATAATATTATTTGATAACATGTCAAATGTTATCATTGTTCAAAATTTTGAAATTCAACAGAATTAAAAAAAATTAAAATTAAATTTTTTCTCGCGATAGTAAAACTATTGCTGAAAAGATAACATATGCAATTCTAAGATAATAGTACAATAGAGGCAGTGAAAGGGTCTAACACAATTTAGTTTTATTTAATTTCATCATTATTATTATTATTATTATTATTATTATTATCATCATAATAAATAAATTAAAACAAGTATCAAAAGAAAACTATTAGTATATATATAAACCAAGGTAAAACAAGTAACTTTGAATTTAAAATTATCTTGTAGTTACTATTATAGCTTGTAAGCAGAAATCGATATTAAATTAACAAATGTAATATATCAGTTTGGGATCAACACATTTTTAATATTCAAAGTTACCTAACTTTACATTTAGGTATTGGATTTTATTTACTAAAATAATAATACCTGTTTGCCACTAAGGTTGACAAAATGCTCAGCTACACATCTATCAACAGCATCATCATCTTCAAACGACAAAAATCCAAACCCTAAAAACACCATTGGTTATGTTATGGTGAAAATTCAACACCACATTGATGCTGCTAATAAGCTATTATTTAGTCATTTCTACAATATATTATATATATATATTATGTAATTAAAAGTAATTATCAAAATTATTGTAATAAAAAATTATGCTATAGACATTAAATTATAGCATAATAAATTTAAAACAGAAAATTAATAGAGGACACAAGCATAGACTTTGTATTACAAATATACAACTATTGTATTTGAGTTTAACTGAATTCATTTTGTGCTGTTGATTTTATTATACAGATGAATTTACATATTATCTATGTTTAAAGTAAGAATATTATCGAAGGCACTAATAATGGCTTCAACTGATATTTTAATCCATCGTTACATTAAAATGAATAATCCAAAATGAACTATTTTAAATTAAAATATGCTAAATATTGATTTTAGGGCGACAAATTGAATTTTGTTTATCAATGCTATCAGTATGAGAAGTTTATTATTTTATAATAAGTAACACTAATATATTATGTTACAAAGTTAAAATGCATAAATTATATGTAAATCAAATAGTATTCAAGGTAATTAATTAATTAATAATTTGAAAATGAAATTAGAAAGCAAAAAATGTTAGCGATATAAGTAAAAATTTTTTTTTTGTTTTTATTAAATTTAAAATTGTATGTTTACCTATTCACCACATTTTAAATGGAAAATAGTAATATAATACAAGTACCTTATAACATACAATATATGAATGTTTATGAATAAATCCTTACATTAAATATTATTAAAAATGGATTAACATACTGGATAATAAACTGATAATAAGTTAAGAAATTGGTATTAAGTAGAAAATCACCAACATTTCGAAATTAAAAGCAGTGTTATAATAATACTAATTTAAATCAAGTTACATAAATAGGTATATAAACAAACATAAAATCACATTTTTAACATCTTATTATAATAATATAATAGAACTAGAACATTTTATTTAAAAAACAAAAATAGATGGGTAGAATTAAAAATTAAGAAAATTAAAAAGTTAATTCAATCAGTAATACTATTGAGAATACATTGTATAAAATAACAATGTAGGCAAACCATTTTGTTGTTAACCTAACCTTTGGTATATTTAATATTTATTATAGATATAGATATGTACTCTATGGAAAATGTTGGTTAACTGAAATGGCTAATTCAAAAGTTTAAATAAATGGATGTACACTATGTATACTCAATAGTAATACACTTAGTTCTAAGTCTGATAAATTGTAGATTTATGTTCTAAATAACAAATTTCATTAAACAAAACAAACCTTATTATATAAAAATAAAATTTCAGAAATGTAAAGTTTTACTTTTTAACATACCTAAATTAGTAAGTATATAAATATAACAATTTCTTTAAAAAAAAAAACTAGAAATCTTAAGTTTTATTAATGTCTAATTTAAACTTAAATTCTAAAAATAATTTATCTATATCTATTATGAAACCTAATTATTATGAGAATAAAACCATATTATTATTATATTACAAGATAACTTATGAATGAATTTTATAGTAGGTATACTAAGTATATTAAACTATTGAAATTTTTATTAAATTGTTTTATGTTTGTTTAGAAACCTAATTTTTTTTTAAATTTTTAAGTTAAAAGAACATTTTTTTCAAATATTACCTCTTGATTTTTTCTTTTCTTGATCATACATGATTACAACTTCCATAACTTTTCCATATCGTGAAAAAAAGGTTCTTAAATCAGTTTCAGTAACATTAGAGGGCAAACCACCCAAAAACACCTTAGGATAGCTTGAACTTCTCTTTGGTTTTTGCAAAGTTCTAGGATTGCATGGTTTCGGGTCGATCTATAAAAATAAATGATTTCATAATTGAAGAATTCTTCAAATATATAATTATTAAAATGAATCATAATATTATTACTTACAGTACGACCATCCAAAACATGCGGTCCATTTTGTAGTACTACATTAACATTGTTAGGATCAGCAAATGTGACAAAACCAAAACCTCTTGACCGTCCACTTTCACTATTCTTCATAACAACACAATCAATCACTTCACCATATCGGTTAAAATATCTTTGAAGACTTTCTAAAGAAATATAAATACAAATTAATTATAAATATATTTTGACTAAGATGAGGCCTAGTAATTTCTAAACTCAACAATAAAAGTTAATTTAAAGTTGAAATTATCCATTTTTTATTTTAAATGCATATTAGTTAATATACCTTGTTGAGTTTCCCAGCTGAGTCCACCCACAAACAATTTTCTGCAATTAAAACATAAATTAAATAAAAATATTATGTACAAATTGTATTACATAGAAATTAATACATAATTAATAATTAAATAAATAATTAATTGCATGTTTATATAAACTCTGCATTTATAAAAGAGAAGTAGGTATTAATTTGTTTTTGTATTTTAGAATTACATATTATTTATAACCCTGTTTATAACTACCGAACATTTGTAGAAACAAGTACATAAAATTAAAAAAAAATGTAGGCTATTCATAAAAATAATTTGACTTATTAATGCAGATAATAATTTACCTGAATTATTTGAATACATCATTTAAATTTTTAATAATGATACACAAAATTTAATCAAGAAAAATAGCTAAATAAAATAAAAACAATATAAACCATTTTCATATTTCAATACTCAATATTTATGATTTCTCCTTTCTACAAACTTATTGTTTTTTACTGGATACCTTTATTTCTGTTTCTTTTTATAAAAGAAGTATAATATAATTGATATTTATTTATTAGCATTTCATTTTACTACATAGGTATAGATATTATTCTTTAACTGACCCTACAGCAGTTATATATTAGTTTATACTATTGTATAAAACTAATTTGTGAATGATTAATATAATACTTAGTATGGAAGGTATACATAGATAGCTGTAATAACCACGATTAAGCATTAAATAAATAACAAAAATATTAATAAGGTATATAAATATTATTATATTTATATAATATATATATATATATGTATTAGTTATAAAAGAGGAATACAATTTCTCTTAATTTTGTACATTTTCCTACAAATTAATATATATAAGGAATTTTTTGTTTAATATAAAATCTTGGTAACCATACAATAATGAAAAATTTTAAATTAGGTTATATTAGTATATAAAAGAAATAATACTAAGTAATATTAATGTAGAACTTTGATTTAGCTCCTTGATGGTAGATGCACAATTATTACCCACGGTAAAGGCCAAGGACTGCTTTTCTTACAGAATATAAACTAATAAATGAAAATGGTTACATTATAGTATTTTAAAAACGAATAAATTTTTGTAAATAATTATCCACTATGATTAATTTTTTATAGTTTTATTGATATAATTTTTAATCTTAACTATATCAATACTAGGACATTTTATATAATAATCATCAAAACAGAGCATCAATAATGGCTGTGGCTAAAGATCCGGACATAATATGCACGTGCACTTAATATTTTGGCACAATATTATCATTGTCATCAGCTTTAACTTTTAATTATATTCATGGATATATAATGAAAAATAACATTAAAAGAACTACATTCAAATATTAAATACCTAATATCTAATGGAAATATTAGGGAGAAAAAATAAGTTTGTGTTACAAGTGGTTATTGAATAATCGAGGTATAGGTATAATCCAATGTTGCGTAAAGCAGGCAATGTTATCTCCTTAGGGAGGGCTAGAGCTATCCAGGGGGGCAATGAAAATTACAAACTTAACCACTGGACTATAGTATATTTATCATTTACAATATTTGTTATTATAGAGGCTAATTTTACATCATATAGTGTCATATTTATTTTTAGTCTAGCATTGAAAATATGATGCAAATGTCAGAGCTAAATAAAATTTAAGGCCTATGCATACAATATGATCTGTTTGGATCGACAGGATAATTTGGTCAGGTTATGTGTAGTTGTGTAGACATGTCATCTGACAAACATATTGTCAGATTTTGTCCAATGGCCGAACCATTCGACTGTCCTACCAACTGACTAAATACATTCATGTGTAGCTATGTCAAGCGAATTATCATTTTATATTGAGACCTACTAATTGTAGCGAATGTAGAATTTCTGATTAAGCTTTAAACTGTTTTTTGACAAGCATAAAAAAATAGGCTGTACATAATAAAAAATATTTATTAAGATTTAAATTTTTGATAACAGAGATAACATTGCGCTGAAATGATCCCGCAAATGTCTCCGCACATGCGAGTATTATATCAGGGTTCATAGTAGCCACCGAGTGTCCTGGTCTCTTGATTAGATTCTGGTTTTTACTACAGTGAATAATAATTGCTAGGTTATTGACTATTTCAAAATAAAACTAAAAAATGTTTGTTTTTGAAATATGATAAATACTTAAATAAAATATTTTATTATTTAATAACCAACAGTTATTAAAATATTATTTTTATGTTAGGTATGTGAATAAATATTAAATTATGTAATTTAATAGGTATAATAAGCTTATGATAAAATTCTACGATTTTTGTTTTAATAACATATTCAGTAATCTGTTAGAAAAATGGGTTAAATAAAGTAATTTAGATAGAAAATATCTATTTATTAATAGATTTGTCAGTTAATAATTCATACGAGTAACTAGGTACTTATACTATGAAGAAATATTAATGACGAGTTACATAAAACATTGATTCTTTTTTTAATGGTTGACTAAAATTAAATAGAACAATCACGACCCACTGAATCATTTTAAGAAACCATAAGCTCACTATTGACTAGTAAATGTTTACTTGTTTATGTAACCGGGAATAAATATTATAACTTCATAGAAACATAAAATAGAAAAATTAACAGATCTGTTAAGCGTGTTATTGTTACAATCAAATGTTCAAGGCTTAAAATTGACAATTGTGTAGAATTGCAAATCACCAAAAGAAGTTACACCTGGCACAAAAAACGAAATTGTGAAAACGCGTTTTTAAATATAAGAGGCGGCGGCTGTATTAGAATAGTGCCGGCACTACTGCGAAAACAAAATGCTCATAACGGCAGAACAGATGGAGGAATTAGTGCGTGGGCGGTAAACCGAAAACTGACAATATTCATATTAAATGACCATGACAATACTTGACAAGTGAAATACAACGCTAGCCCATCAAACTTACCCTTGTTCGTCCTCCTCTAAATCAGATTTGCCTCTCATCTTGCAGTGTTCTATATTATATTGTATATATAAAAATATAAAATCAAATGAGTATAAAAAAAAACTATAAAAAGTAAATACAACGGTTGTCAGAGACGTGCAATAATATATGAAAATGTACAAAATTTTTAACGAAACACTAAAGTCTAATAATTGTCCGGTTGTCGGACATTTAGCATATCGAATCGACACAAAAACACGACACGTCCGACGCAAAATGGCGACCGCATTTTTTCTCTCTCCTAAAATTTCGGCATTTCATGATACGCGGCGTTGTCGCACTCACGTCAACCGATTGATCGTTTATCCAACGTCTTTGGGCGAACCCGGCGCCGGTTTCAATACGGAAACCGAAAAAAGTAAGATAATCGGGCGATCGGCTGCTTAAAGGCTGAAAAACTAAAAAAAATCTATGCTCGTAAATAATATTATTTGGACAAAAATCTAATATATTAATTATCGCCATTCAGTCATATTTCGACATAGTATTTTGTACGTCATACCTATAACATGCCGAGAAATTTAACGCGTCCGTGCTAACCGCCAGATAAATGTGATAAACCGCGCGTCACCGACGGAACGGCAACGTCTAAAAAACGCTAACACACTCTGTCGGCGGCTTCACGTAGACGCGCACCGCTTAGACGTTAAGAAAAAAAACACGCTTCATGCACAATATTATATTATGTTATAAACCATGACATGATATATATATGTGTGCACATAACATATTGTGCCTGCCATTTTTTGTTGGCCTTTTCCGGCTCTACTGTGCGTTACAGTGCAAGTAAAACGTTATTCACCGTTTTTATGGTACAGACGAACGATAGAGACTGACCATTGACACTCATTTCATCGACACCACACGGACAACGGACGCCACCTCTTAAATTACAGCACGACGTGCGTTCACGTTAGCTCCCGCACGCATCACCACCACACGCGTTCAATACTTCGATTCGCCGACTGCCGGCGATGTCTTCGACCAACGTCGAATTAATCGACGACGACGAATCTGGGTAAATGTCTTTTTCATAATTTGATATTGTTAAAATATTTTTGTGTGTATGTGTGTGGCGTTTGTGCGTTTAACGGTGACCGCGGCCGAGTCGACGCCCGACGGTGGTTTGGTGGGTCCGTGGTTGACCGTTAAATGGGTTTTATTTGCATTTCCACTGAGATATGCAGCTTCGAAAACGCCCTTGACGATAGATAAATACTTGTCTAAATTTGGAAGTCCATCCCGAATCATATCTGTTATGAATCGCACTGAATAGGAACATTTAACCGTTGTTAAATGTTCCTATTCAGTGTGCGCTAAAAATGTTGAAATACCCAATGTATATGCTTCGTAAGATGACTACTATTAATTATAAATTTTAAAACATCTGAAATTGCACATTGTTATTTAGTTTATGTGTAATTTTTTTTTATATATATTTGATATTCTAATTGGTCACAATTTATTCATTTATTTTTCTAATTTATTCAATCCAGAGACTTAAGTGTTAAGTCTATAGCAATGGTTTGATTTATATTTGTGGTTGAAATCATTATCAAGTTAATTTATCCCAATCGAATATAACTTATTCCTTAATGGTGTTTGTAATTGTGTTTTGGTTCATGTAAACTACAAAAATCTAGAAGTACATGTGAAATTGTTAATAACCAATTAATAGGTACATATATATATTGTAAGTTTGATTTATATTTAACTAAATATTGAATGCAGAAACCACTAAAAACATTGTTTTATCTGATATGCTTTTTCTACCCATATTATGGATATTGAATGTGTGTGTGTATTATAATTTATATTATGTATGTAATATGTTTTTGTTGAGACCGTTTTTGATTCAATAATATTATTTTAATTATTGTTATTGTTTTCTTCAAAATGTAAATATATATTTGAAACCGAAACACTTTTAAAAATGATGTTAAGGTGTCGATTCTTGTTTTCTACTATAAAATTGATTATCTAGGTATATGTCTAATGCCTATAATAATTCAATTTGATAAATTTTGAAAATGTTTATAAAATATATTTTAAAATTAGGTAAGTACCTTAGTAGTTATAAAATAACAATAGTTAGGTATTGTAAGTACCAAATATTAATATTGATCTTTGGTAGTTATTTTTAGGCTTAAGTATTGTGTTATTTAGAAATATTTTAAAATTATAGCTAGGTAGATAATTTATTTTACTATACACGTCGTCTCTCAAGAGGTGTTTTCATAAATTAATTTCTTTTGTCATATTAATTATGTGATTTTTCCAATATAATATGTTTAGAAGCCAAGTCTAGAAATTTTCAACTAATGAAAACCCTCTTTGAATTATCAACATTAAAATCCCGTTCTCCTCATTTGGTTATAATAACCATTTTAGAATTATGTATACCGAAGAACCAAAATATAAGCGTATGCGTACAGACGACGATGAGTCCCGCAAAATGAGTTTAACCAAAAAGTCATTCAACCCAAACTGGTTGAAGTTTAGCATGTTCAAAGATTGGCTGATGCCTCATAAACTGCCAGATAAAGCTGTATGCAAGGTTTGCCATTGTGTATTGGTTGCTGGGAAAAGTGAGCTTGAAAAACATTTAGCTACACGTAAACATGAAAGAAACATGGAAAAGATCAATGGTTCTCCTGCTGAACAAGATGATATTGAGACATATACAATAATTTCAGGTAGAGTATCCTACTTGATAATTGATAGGCAATAGTGTATTCTAAACTGTCCTTCAACGTGCGTAATTATATCACATTTTCGATAAATTTATGTAGTTGATGGGTTAGAACCCTTCAACATCACTGGCTTTAAAACAAAAAATGTATTTTCAATTTTGATCATTCTTTTTTAAATTTAACGTTCATAAACACATTCATCATGTAAATTATACTTAATATAAAGTATATAGAGAAGTTAAAGGTTGAATGGTTCAATATCATATTGTGTTATGAGATTTAATATTTATACATATTTTGTTAAATACATTGTCTTTTCTGTTTTCTGTTTTATTGATAAAAATGTTTATTTTGATTTAGTTTTGATTTTTAAAGATCTGATTTTTTTTTTTCTTCAATGTTTGTCTTGAATCTTTTTCAGGTAATTATTTAAAATAAAATATTAAAACATAAATACCTAACCATAATTAAAATTGTTTATGAATAATATTATAATTTTGTTGTTCTCTTTATTTTAATGTTCTTACTTAAGAAATAACATTGAACATTTGTTATCAAATAAGTTTGCTGAACTAGTTTAGTAGTTAACTCATGAAAAGTAGGTAACCACTCTGCTGATTGCTGTATATTAGAAATCATTAAGTAGGTCTGTAATGGATGTGTTAAATTTAAATTCAATGATATAACATTGTAAAACAATTCTATAGGAGGTGGTATATTTTATAATAATTTATATTATTATTATCGTAATATATTTTACTATAGGTAATACAGTATAAACTATAAATAGGCAATACCTTAAAATCTATCTAAACAATTTGAAAATTATGTTGCATATATACATAATAATTCCCATAAATATTTTGAATAACTATAAAATAATTTTAAATTTTGTAAAAAGAATTGAACTTTAAACGTTTTTAAAATAATATTGTGACTATATATTTTTAATGTTTTTTAATTGGTTTATGAGGAACCTTATATTAGGTATATTTTTAAACTTTTTATATCAAAAGAAATATTGTATCATACTTAGAACAAAAAAAAATTTAAATACCTTTAAACAGTACAAAAATAACTCAAATATTTAGAAATTTATTTCAGCAATAACTATTGCTGTATAAATAATCTAAAAATTGTAAGTCTGCAATTATTCATTTTTTGGTTACAACAAAAAAATAAAATCAATTTTGTTAAAAACAGGTTTTAAGCACAGGGAAATTTTTTATTTTTTCTCCGGCTGTAAAACCATTTATATTCAATTTTCTACTAAAAACTTCCTTAAAAGTTGTAAATCAAAGTACTCTATTTACTATAAAAAGTGTTTTCAGAAAAAAAAAAATCAATACATTTATTGGTTCACTCAGAATCTAAAAATTTAATTACAATTAGTAATATATAGTACTATAAAAAGTTATTTGTTTTTATAATTATTGTCATATATTTCTTGGATGCTTTTTACAAATTTATGGTTTCTTTGTCCATTTGTGTTATTATTTTATCTTGGTAATATAAGAAATGTTGACATTTAAAAATATTTTTTGCTGTTGTAAGTTATTTTTTTTTTATTAAGGTTTCACATGTAATTTGATTCAGTTATTATTTTTTAATTAATGTGATCAGTTAATTTATAATGGGAAATATAAAGTAATAGGCTACTTAATTAGTTTATATGTTATTATTTTTTGCAGCAGATGAAATTCAGTAACCCGCAGCACTTAAAAAATTTCAAGGTATTTGAAGCAGAAAGACAACAAAATACATTTTGATATTATAATAATATTGTTTGATTCTACGCTATTTCAATGTCTAACAATCAACAACACGAAGAATATACAATTTTAACAACAGGCTCAAACAACCGAGGTCAAATGTCTCAACCTCATCTTACATTTACACCGCCTACTCAAGTGTTTCGAACCGAATGGCAACGTTTTCCAGAATTCCATGCTTGGTTACGGCCAATTGATGGGGATGTAACAAAAGCTTGGTGTATTGCATGTGAACGAATGTTTCGTGCTGATTTAAAGTCTTTACGAGTTCATGGTGTAAGCAAAGCTCATGTGCGTATGGTGCGTGCTCGTTGTCCTAATGCAGATGACAATCCTGTACCACCAATTGAATATAATGTGGTGACTGACAAAAAGGGTACTTATGGCATAGCTGTAGTGACTAATAAGGAAGACAAATCTTCACTTGGGTCAAGAGCATTATACATGAATCAAACAAATCCTACTGAGGAAATAATTACATCTGAAATGGCTTCACAGTCACAACGAGACAAATATGTTGTTGTATCATTACCCAACGAAGATGATGATGACAATGAAGGTCCGCAAGCGTCTAGCTCAAATACTCAATACATACAAAAAGAAGTAAATGTAATCGACGAGACTGGTAATTTGGTGTCTGTGGTTACTGAACATCATGTACAAAAAAATAAAGGTAAAATTTAGGTGTCCAGGTCAGAGCTGCAATAATAGTTTTTATTAAAAAATTGTTTAATTTTGGTATTTATAATGTTGAACAATAAATTTAAATATTATTTAGGCCTAATAAGCAATTTGTTACAAGGTAAATTTTAAATAGGTTATTGAATTAAAAGGTTTAAATTAAATAAAACTTCCCAAAGAGGGTTTTCAAGTTCAAAGGTCCAAGTGTTAACATAATGTTTTAGTGCATGTGTGTTGTACATTATAGCAGTACTTGTCATGTAAAATTTAATTAATTAAATTCCTCAGAAAGCAGGACACCCAGATTGAATCTGAGATCAAATCAGATAATGTTGAAGCACAGAAACAATCTGTTGATGAAGATGACATAGCAATTGAAGAAGTTTTGACTCCGCTACGGATAAAACAAGAATCGGCCGCTAATCGTGCTCATATGATGAAACGAAAACGAGGCCTACAAAAGTATCGTACAGACTGGGAAAAATTGTCTGAATTCAGAGGCTGGTTGTCACCAGAACCAAGGAGCTGCTATAAGGCTCGATGTGAAGCTTGTGACAAAAGTCTAGTTGCTGATATCACAGTCTTACGAAATCATTCACAGGCTAAAAAACATGTGATGAAAACTGGGGGCACAGTTTATGAAGGTCCAATTGTTAGAAACAAATCAAAAGCTAAGACAGATGATGATGATGAAGATTCGCCTGATGATTTACAAATGAAATCTTTGAGCATTAAAGGTTTGGATATTGGGTATTTTTTGTATGTCTCCTTGAGTTTATAGCTTTAAATTTTTTGAAATTTAAAATGTAATTAATAATAATTAAATAATTTAATAATTTTTGTTATTTATAATAATTTTTTGAAGTAAATTCCTGAAGCTATAAACTCTATTACCATACATTTTTTATTATTTAAAAATAACAATTGAAGATCATCAATCATTGTATTTAAACAATTTAGATTTTGTTTTGTTGTTATTAAGTAATAATCATTTTTTATATCGGTGTTAGTTTTGGGTCTTCAGTTGTGAAAAAAAAAACGTGTTTTGACCTATTTATTATAATTGGTCAGAGCTTACGCGTTTAATGTTGTATTTATAGCAAATATATTTTGTACATTAGGTAAATTATAGATCCAAAGATTAGTTTGAGACCGTATGTTTGAAGGACAGTTTTAATCAACAAGCCCTGAAAAAGTTGGTCAGAGCTTTTATTAGCGTGTAGATTTATTTTTATATTATAAAACAATTATTTATTATGTTAATACTTGTGACCTTGATAAACTATTTGTTATAACTTATAAACAATCTATAAAATAAAATTATATTCATGTTTAATTCATATATTTTTAAGTGGCTTAAATATATTTGAAGTAATTTTAAGAAAAATTTCTTTTTTTAATTTATATATATATATATATTGTGTATATATATTTAAATAATATATACATATAATCATGTATATATATAACCGAAAATTTGCAGCTCTGACCGATTTTAATAAATAGTTGTTTTACTTGAACATCTGTTTGCTAAATAATTACATTATTAAAATATAATTTGTATTCAATAGACAATGATGATGATTATGAAGTTGGTCTTCAATCAAATGACTATCATAGCACATCTAATTATGAAAAAATGGATCAAAAACATGATGAAGTCCAATGCAAAGCTATTGGTACAGTTAAATTAGAAACTAAAACAAAGTTCAACAATTGTAATTATGTGATTTTTTTATTTCAGTTTCCAAACCTGCACCATTTTGGAAAGCCACAGCTGTTGTTAATGGTCATGTGACAGAGTTAAAATTAAGTGATTACAGTGGACGTTATTTGGTACTATTTTTTTATCCTCAAGATTTGTAAGTTGTATTCAGTATTATAATTTAACTAGTTTTAAATTAATAATTTGGTGAAATAATATTAGGTATATATTTTTAGCTGTTAATTCAGCTTGATGATTTACCAAAAGTATATAAATAGTATGTATTTGAAGAAATTAACTATTAATTTGAGCTGAATGTTTATTTTATAAATTAACCATTAAATAAAAATATGTTTTATTTACATCTGTTATTTATAGCACTCTTTGAAAAAATTGTGCCTTCTTAATAAGAATATAAATAAAGATTTAAAGTGATGAAAATGTAATCATCAATTTTAATCCATTATCATAACAATACTAAACCAAATATTATTAATTTATAAATCGTTTTAAATCTTGAGTATTAATTAAATCAGTTTTTAATGCCCAAACTAATACCATACTTAAAATTTATTGAGTTTACGGCTTCGCATTTGGGCAATACTAAATTGTTTATATTTTTACATGGTCTACATTTATGTATATAGATCCACTTCAATTATAACCAAATAGTTTTAATTAATAAATTATCAATTTATTTTAGAACTCATGTATTATTTACATTATTTCTTAATATCATGTTCAAATTAATACTGTACTTAATTGATTAAATTCACAGCTTTGCATTTGGACAATACTAATTGTTTATACTTTTACATGTCTACATTTATTTTATATTTATATTTACACCAGGCGTTTACGATCATTATTTAAAAAAATTTAATTTTTTTAAAAATATTCTTTTTATCTAATTTGAAATAAATATTATTTAAAAACAAATTTTTTTGAAAAAAATTATATTTTTCATATTTTTAATGATACTATACATTTTTTATTCCATATTCTATAACAAAATATTATTAGGAGTATTTCAATTTTTAAAAATCAAATGTTGAATAAGTTTATTATATAAAAGTATTTAAAGTTTTAGTTTAGGGGAGTAATGGACATTTTTGTGGTCCCTCTATACCACTGCTCTGCTCATCTAGACTAAAAACGTTTAAAATTATCTCATTCAAAAAAGTAAAGAACTTAAAAAATATTTTAAAAGTTGAAACTTTTTGAAGTAACAATTGTAAATACTTAAATGAATTACCTGTGTGTAGCTATTTACAACAATTTTATCCAAATATATATTTTTTTAATTTATAGACAATCTTTTTTTGACTTATATCTTTTTAATATTATATTTTACCCTTAATATGTGTATACTTGTGTGAGTATCTAACTTTTTGTCTATAAAATTCTTGAAATTTTTTTTTCGGAAGGTTAAACAAATTTTATTTTTATTATATTTAAGATTGTTAATATTACCTTTAATATACATTAACTTTTAATTGTTCATAGTTCACGTATTTGTCCAAGTGAGCTGATTGCATTAAGTGATAGAGTATCTGAATTCAGAGCACTAAATACTGAAGTAGTGGCGTGTTCTGTGGATTCATACCTTTCCCACCAAGCATGGTCACGTACATTACGCTCTGATGGAGGCATTGCCATACCTAAAATGCCACTATTATCTGATCCAACACATGTCATTAGTAAAAGTTATGGATGTTATTTATCAGAACTTGGTCATTCTCTTAGGTGATTTAAATTTTTAGTTTCTCATTTTTTATTTAAATAAAGAATTTTAATTTATATTCTTACATTTATTTCAGAGCTCATTATATAATAGACATGAGAGGAATTTTAAGACATGTAACTATTAATGATCTACCTGTAGGCCGGAATATCAGTGAAATATTAAGACTTTTAGAAGCTTTTCAATACACCGATGAAACAGAAACATTATGCCCGGCTGATTGGAAACCTGGTGAACCAACTATATCATAATTGTATTATTTTTATTATTATTATTATTATCAGTACTGCTAAGCTATTTTACATTTATATTATTATTATAATTCATTTATTCCACTAAATAAAAGTAAATTTAGTGAATCTGATAACTATATAATGAATAATATTCTTCATGATTACCCATATCTTTTCACATTTATATTATATGTACAATGTACATCTACAAAACAAGAATTTTGCAATTTGTGTATTCATTTTTAACAAAACTATTCTTAGTAAAACCCATAAGTCACATGTTGCAACTGATTTGTAACAACATACCTAATTTTTAAATAATTAAATACACTAAAAATAAGGTATTTTTTTTAGATAATGTGTCAACCATTTATTTTTCACTTAATTCATGCCTGACATCTACAAATATACGAATTGTTTTATGTAGTCTTCGATTTTGTACAAAAAGAAAAATACTTAACTGTACATGACAATAATATTCACGCTCGATAATATTTACAACGTGTCCATTCAGTTCCAATAAACACTAATTTTTTTTATAAATATATCATAATCTAGGCAAAACAAAATTTGTTTTTTGTAAAAAAAAAAATTATACATATATATTAAAATAATAATAGTTATTATTATTGAAATAACATATTTTATATTACATTATTAATAGTATAGTCTACTTACAATTCATTTTGAGGCAATTTAACATAATTTTTTCAGGTTGAGATAAATTAAAAAATAAATAAAAATAAACGCACTTACAACATTATCGTTATTAATATTATTATTTTCTATAGACACATTTTATATATACAGTACAATACAAAGTATAAAATATTTTTTTGAAATATTAAAAAAAAAAATAAATAAAAATCAATGTTACATTTTTTAAGTATCAGTTTTGACTAATTTATAATAACCCCCACAAAAATTTATTTGGGACATTATTTGCATAATAAAAAAAAGAAAAAAGTGTTCACTATACACAATGTTCAATGCAGAAAATGTAAACTATTTATAGGCTATAATATAAATATTAACAAAACCTCAATAATAAAGGAATTAACATTATTGATTAGTTTGAAAAAAATTCTAAAAACAATCACACGGTCAGTCTCTTTGTTTGATTTGTCTAAGGATTTTAATTAATTTTTATATATATCAATTTTAAACTTCTTAGTTTTTTTGTTTTTGTCCAACTGATTCAAAACAAGATTCCGGAAAGTTGTTTGCGTAAAATAGTAAACTATTTTAATCAATTGAATTATAAATAAACAAACATAAACAAAATTAATTTGCAGCAAGTGGAAAAAACTGTTATACAGTTAAATAAAAGAATAAATTTGGAAGAATAAAAATTGTATTCGTATCATTAGGCGAGAGGAGACGGCGTATTTCTGGAACATTGGAATAGGACTCTCGATATGAGGGCTGCCACTTGCTGGTCGAGTATTTGACTCATGACTAATGACAGTAACCTCTGCTCTTGTTGTAAGAACAACGGTCTGTTGTCTGGATGCCTAGATAACAGCAACAAAATGCGCGCTGCTCTTCTCAACATGTCTAAGCTAGTTCCCATTGAATCGGGATTGTCACGTAGTGCATTCAACCCATGAGTGTTTACCACACTTAGAGCATTCTGTTCAGTCTGTTCAATAAATGCTACCAGTAATGAAACACATGGGCTTTGAAGCGCTATTGTACGTGCCATACCACTGTCTGCAGCCGCTAAGTAGTGTAACAAATTGACTGCAAATTCCCTGAGTACCTGGCAAATAAAATTATACCAATTAGTTTTGGATGGTTTTGGTAGATTTTGGTAGAACCTACAAAGGTGAATAGATTAATAGTTGCAAAAATCATTCAAAACATGATAATGGGTTGTAAAAAAATGTAATTATCTGAAACTAAGTTTTTTCTACAGAGTAGAATATTAAAAAATAATAATAGATACATGTATAATTAACTAACCAAGGCATACAAAACTAGAATATAAAATAAATATAAAAAGAAACCATTTTAAAAACTAACAATTAAATATATTTAGCATAATCTGTTAACTATAACCCTGTGGGCAGTGTATATTTATACAAATATGACTTACTTGTTCTTCAGTCCTGCATAATAATCGAGTAAGGACATTGGCCAATTTTTCTAGTCGTGAGTAAGGTGGAGTAGCGATGACCAGATCTACATTATTATCAGTGACACACAACTTGCACAAACATTCTAATGCTAGTCGCTGAGGTGAGAGTGGTGCTGAAGGAAATGGATCTTGGCCTGCAGCTGCTGGACATATAGCCCAATGTAGCAGACCATCTAAAATGGGACGTGAAATATCTTCATTGAACGTACTCAAATCCACATAACCAGCAATGTTAGCCAAAGAAACTAGCAAGTTTTCTCTAACAACATCTAAATAATCCCACCACCATTTGGTGTCATTGCCTGGCTCAATTGTATCGGCATCTGTAGCTGTAGTGCAATTGAATAAAGACTCCGTGTCATCGTCAGCTTTATCATAATTCCTAGTTTTAGACGAACGCAGTGGATGTTCATGGTGAGTTAGTAATAGCTTGCCAACCAAACCAAGAAATGGACCACTTTTTGCAAACTCTAATTCATTACCAGGAACAAATGAAAGATTTCGTAAGATATTTGATATGCACACACACCGTTTTCCGATGGAATCTTGGCTTTCACTAATTAATGACAAGCTTGACTCATCTTTAGAATAACTTTCATCTTCATAATCTGTTATGCTCTTACGCTTCAGTACACCCATTGGATCGCGCACATTAATATTTTTTATATTTACAATATTGTCAATACTATTTTGTACTAACTCCTTATCATCTAATTCTTTTTTTATACATGCCTTATCATCTAATATTTCTGCTTTAGGTTTATCACTCTTCAATAGTTTGACAAATGGCACAAGACCAAACTCGGAACGAAAACAAGGTACAAGGAAACTTGTATCTGTTTCAGCAATATTATATCCCATGTCATAATTATCAATTACATCCCATGATCTCTTGCCATTTTTAATAAATAATTCTTTAGATCCATCAATAATTGCGGAATTCTTAATTGGTCGTTGATTGGGGAAGGAAGGATCAGGGAAATATGCTTTTTCATTTGGATTAACATTATCTACAGCACCAACGTCTGGTATATCTTCTATCACTTTAGACTTTTCATACCAGCAATACGATTTGATATCAGTTTCTAGCATATCAACCAATGACTGTCGAAAATGTTCTAAGAGTACATCTAATAATCCAGGCATGTGTGTTAGTCCAAAAAAGGGTATAGACACATCATCAAATAGTAATATATTGAGTACATCTAAGGCCCAAGTAGACTCAGCTAAAAGACCTGAACGTAAAGACATCATCAATCGCCATGCATCCACGGGTGCAACATCATGTCGCATCATTCGACGACGTTTGTAAAGAATTGGTGTTACAGCTTCTATACTATCAGGGGGGAAAATGACTTCTCGCTTCAGTAAACTACTGCCTTGGAACATTGGTTGCCCTGGCATTCCAGACTATAAAAAAAAATAAAATAATACATTATTTAAATGTAAAGTCTTACAGCAGATATAATTACTTAGGTTATAGTTATTTTTATCTCTTAGTAAGATAAAGAAACACATAATATAGTCATTAAATGATAAATAAATGTGAAAAATTAAAAATATTATAAGAAACATAAATAGAAAAATTGTGTAGCCTATTTTTATATAATAAATTTAACAGGAGTTAAATAATGAACATAATATATCATTGATAGGAATATGAAAATAAAATTCTTTTATTTTTAAGATAAGGTTTTAAGACAAAATAAGTGGTTTATGTTATAGATAACAGAGATAACAATCCTTGGTTTAAAATAATTTTTAAAAAAATTATTCACCTTCATATGTGGTGGTGGAGCCATTGGACCATGAGGTCCATATGGTTTACTTCCATCAGGGCGATATCCATGTCTTGGCATTCTCATTTGTGCTTGCGCCATTGGACCCCAATGGTTCTAAAAAAAGTATAATTGAAATTTTTTTTAAGATGCAACAAATTATAAATAATCAAAAAAAACACTCACTTGTTGTGCACCATAAGGTTGTCCTTGTGGTGGATATCTATGTTGTTCCCACTGGGGTGGTTGACCTGGATGTGATGGAGGCATAGAACGTGGTGGACCCTGTGACCAATTTTGTGATGGTTGAGATCCAGGTGGATACCCAGGTCGTGGATATTGATTAGAGGCAGCATTTGGTGTACCTGTCCATCCTAAAAATTGTTTAGACAGTTAAATTTCAGTTTTAAAAATTAAAGAAATATATTTTAATATTCACCTGGATACATAGGTCTTTGCTGAGGACCATAACCAGGATAACCAGCTGGCTGAGGACCAGCTTGCTGATCTTTAGCAAAATCGGGATGACGCCGTGGCTGTGGTGGCGGCATTCCTTTTCCTGGGTAAGTACCCGGAGCACTAGTAGGAGGATATCCTGGGCTCTAAAATAGTAATTAAAATATTAAACTATGTCAGATCTGAATTAAACAAATTAATATATATACTTACTGCAGGAGGTTCTTGTCGATAATAATCTGGTTGAGGTTGTTGACCAGGTGGATAGCCAGGGGTAGAAACTGATCCCCCTTGTGTTTGGTTTACTGTAGCAGGTGAAGAATTCTGTGGAGGTGGGGGTCCAGAAAAACGGGGTGGTTGCTGGTAGCCAGATGGTGGTGGTACTGGTCCGCGTCCATATGGGTCTTGACCATTGCCAGGTCCCTGAGGAGTATTTGGTGGGCCTTGTGGAGGAGGAACTGAACCACCATAGTTTCTTTAATAAAAAAAACTCGGATAACACACAGAAATAATTTTTATACACAAAATAATACTGATTGTTACCTGTCGGCATCATTTGAATAAGGGGGATATAAAGGTGGTCTCACTGGGCCACTCGGGTAACCGACCGGAGTACTAGCAGGTGGATAATGTTGTCCATACTGATCATTACTGCCTGGATACTGCTGATTATATCCACCTTGTCCTTGGTAACTTCCTTGTGTTCCTATCAAGTCATGAAATGTCAATAGATAATAATAATAATACCTAACACATATTTAAGCATTATTCATCTTTAATATTAATAGTAAATATGTTTGTTTAAAATTGAATCAATTATAAGAAACAACCAAATATAAAAGAATCATAACACTAACTTTTAACCAAATATAAAAAAAAATTATTAATATTATACAAATTAAGCCATAACATTAAAAAATAAATAACATTACGAAAAGTAATTGATGACAAATAATCATCATTTAGTACTGACAGCAACAATAAATGTCATGTAATTGAAATGATATGATATCAATATCTATCCATAGACCACAACTGTGTTTCACACATTTTTTGTTAACTTTATCAGGTGGTCTTTAGAATCTTAAAAACTATTGTTATTTTTATTTTTATAGGTGGCTAATTCTAAACATTTGATAAGGACATTATTTTCGATAAAGACGATAGACGTTAATTACTTTACTCTTTCTGTATGTCATATATAAAATTTAAGAATAGCTCTTTTTACTTATCACGAATTAGATTGGACACTGCAGGCCACAAGTCGCCAGTAGATATAGTTAAGTAGAAACAAACCACATGTGTCATCACTCATTAGATTAAATATTGAGAGTAGATTGACCAAGTATCAAATTTAAAGCTATGATGTGAAAGCTAGGGTGTCTGGCCCAGTGGCAAAGTGTTATAGGAGACAATGAGATAACTTATAACTACGTAGAATACGAACAAATAATTTTAATAATATATTTATTTTAAAAATTTAAATGTCATCCTAATATATATATATATATTTCTTTCAATATTTGTCAAAATCTTTTCTTTTTGTTATGCCATTTTAGTATTTTTAGAATAGATTAGTTGCGGACCCTGCATACGAGCTGATGGTGCCTAATGAAACAGGTCATTCAGTAAACATTCTAATTCCTAATACAGAAAAATGTACTATTAAAATGAATACGAGACGACATCTTGTTTTTCTGGGCATGGAATAACCCTGGGAATTTGAAAGTTGGCTGTGGTTATTGTTGCGCTAAGAAAAAAATCGTTTTGCAGTTTAAATTTTTAGATTGTAAGGGAACAATGAATGTATTGGTTTATTTTATTTTTTAGTAATTATTGCTGTCGCGTCATTGACTGTCATATCTGCAAACTTGTTATCGTGGTTGGTTTTTAATTTATGGTTTGTTTATTTTTTGTGTGATATTGTTTAAAATATATGAGTATCAATAATATTGTCATTAGTCATGTTTTTTTTCAACGTCATTCTGACCTAAAAACTTACTGGCATGTCTAATAGGATTTTATTGATATTTTAATAGAGTTTAAAATCATTATAAAATTGTAATATAAAATATAGTTATAATTTATATACAAATTATATAATTTAAACCTATGAGATGCCCTAGATAATATTAGATTTTGAGCGAAGCCATGAATATATTAATTTTACAATGTTGTATTTTTTATTAAATTTTTTGTCTGTCATCACGTTTTAGTGCAGTAAATGTGCTTCAATTTTCTTTCAGTATCTTTTCTGATAGGTAAGTGAATCTAGTTAGTACTTTGGGGAATCCAAAGTAAAAAATTCCCAATAGTTTTTAAACATGTTGGGAAAAACAAAAAAAAAAATTAAGGAAAAGCGAAAATTTTTACGCAAAAATGGTTTTTTGACAAAATCAATTTTGTTTTTTTTTTTTTTTGGCGTAACTCCAAAAATAATTACTGTAGAAACATGAAATTTCCACCGAATGTTTATATAAACATTTTCTATACACCATAAAATTTTCATAAATTTTTTCTATAAATATCAATAAAAAAATTTTTGTTGGGTTAAATTTCTTGAAAATTTAATACAAGATTCCTCACAAGTTCTTAAAATAACAATTTAAAAATAATAAAAATACATAGGAACAATTTTTTTTTTATAAGCAGCTAAACTTCAAATTTTGATCAAAATTCATCATCAAACATTTGCAAATTGTTTTATAGTTAAAATTTTATAAAATATTTAGTTTTTATAACAAAGGATTGAAAATTCAAAACAAGATTTTTCGTAAATAGTTAATAATATAACCAAAAAATCAAAATAATATATTAAAAAATAATTTTTTATAAACATTTTAATTTCAAATTTAGACAAAATTAAATATTTAAATGAAGAATAACATTGTTATTTATTTCATTGTAATTTAAAAACATTTTTTGTGGGTGCTTGAAACTTTTAAAGTATATTATTGTATTTTATACACTGAATTAAATTTTCAAATTCAATATTTCTGTTAAAATTAATTCAACCTACTATATTATTAATAGCAAAATGAATTATATTAATAACAATAATATCTTAAAATACTCTTAGTTAAGTAGGCTGATAAACCGTTTTTGGTCATAATCGTTTTCGTATACAATGATTTATATTATTAAATACAAATTTAACACATTCATGAAAATGACCCACTCGAGACTTACTATAAAGCAGAGCGGTACCCACTTCACGACCTTTTTTTTTATTGATTTTTCTTGACGTTTTTAAAATCTATTATGAATTTTTTACTTTTGATGCCTTAAAAGTTTAAAAGTACCAAGGAGATTCATTTTTCTAATAGAAAAGATGTCAATGAAGAAAGTCGAAGCATTTTTATTGCCCAAAAGGTCATCACCTTTTGGGCAATAAAAATGGACTGATGTCAGACAAAAAAAAAAAAAAAACACACATCACCGTAAAACCAATATATTCATCGTCCCACTCAGAACTTAAAATCTAAAATATAAGTATCAAAAAACTAGTTGCCGCCTAGTTGTGCTCTCTCTCTCTAGACAGTGGACAGAGTATAAAATTCCTAATAATATTGTTAGGTACTAAGATGTCAGAGAAAACATCTTTTAGGCCCACCACATGCATTCATGTAATTAAATCTTGTTGAGTTATCTAAAGTAAAACTATTCACTACAAAAATAATAGGCAATAATATTTTTGAAGATTTGACATATTTTGATTTGTCTACATATTGTCACTAGAGTTTAGATAATTTAATATACATTTAAATTTACAAAAATTTTATTTTTATAGTCAGATATAAAGTTAAATAATAATAATAAAATAAAAACCTTCAAAAATATTACTCACTAACATATGAAAAAATGTTCATCTTTAAGTCATATATCCCCCTTCCCTAAATCTCAAATAATATTTATGCCTTAATCGTAATACGTGATTTTACTAATTTTACTAAGATTACTAAAATATAATAAACCAGTATTTTTTTTAACAAATTCGTAATATAGCAAAATTTATGTTTAACAGTTTTGCTAATTTTAATATTTTATTTTGAAACTAAATTATTTTTTACATACTTACAAATTGCTTTAAAATTAAAACATTTTTTAATACCTCTACATTTAATAATGCGGGTATCTTTTTTGTTTCATTACAGTTTAAATCTAGAAATTTTATTTATTATTTATTTGTTTTAGTTAAAAAATAATGATTTTAAGAGGACCTGATGCCTACATATGTTGTCTCCATCTTACATAGTACATTTATAAGATGAAACAATATGTCATGCCATACAATAAAAATTATTAAACCAATTAATAATTTATAATGATTGATAATTTTAAATAATAGCAATTTTAACAGTTTATTACATATTCAAAGTACCTACCTAAATTCTTAATTAATATTAAACAATTAATTATTATATCTATGAATTCTTTAAAATGCAAAATATGAGACACCCTGTTTTTATACATAAATGTTGTTAATATTTTAAAGTACATGTTTCAAAAAGTAAAAATAAAAATTGATTATCAAAACATAAGAAATTTATAAACAACAAATTTCCAAATTATTAACACATTTTAATTTAACTAATTTTTTTTTAAAGCATTTTATTTGATTGTGTTCAGGCTTTTGTTGACATAAATGATATACATAAAATGTCTTTATGTATCTAATATATCTTTTAATTTTTCTACCCTAACTTTAGTCACAACAAAACATGATAAACTATAGTTACTCAATAATAAAGAAAGACCTGCTGTTGCGTTCTTATATGCTTCTTATTAACAGCATATTTATGAAAATCTCAAAAGTAGTTTTTCCCAATAAAGTGAATTTAATGCAGTACAGACAAATATAAGTTATATTTTAACTTTTTGACAAACAATAATGTGTACAAATATTTTTAAAAATATTCTCATGGGACGCCTTGACATTTATATAAGTTTTTATTATTTATATATATATTTTTCAATTTTCCATTCCTAATATGCTTTTTGATTAATCTTAATTTACCTTCAAAAGGCTAATGTAATAGTCAAAAGGCTTCATCAACTCAAAGTAAATTATGTTTATAATGTAAACAATTTAGTATTTTGAGTTATGAAATAGTATAACAATATTGATGTAGACATGAAGACATGTTATATTAAAACAAATATATTTTTAATTGATATCTTACCTATATACTTATACATAATTAATAAATACCAAAAAATCTTACCATGAGGAGGGTGTGGAGGCCTCTGAGGTGAATTATAATCTTGTGGACCACCATAACCTCCATATCCTGGGTAACCATCTACATGACCTGGTCCTGAAGCAGTTGGCGCAGATGGTAATGAGTCTTGTGAATTAGATCCTGCAGAACCTAATCGTAATTATTTACTTGAATCCCACATTCTCAACACACAGAGTGTTGAACAAGATCACTTACCAGGAGAAGGCACAGATGTTGCTTTAGAACTTTTTTTCTTAGAGGAAGATTCAACTTGATTGATTATAGGTACAGGATCTATGCCTCCACGGTCAAAGTGACATTCATACGGTAACAAATTTTTAGTATAGTGTTTTCTTAGAGTGTAAGCCGCACTTGATGATGCACCAATACCCAACAAACCAGCTACATCCTTCCATATTTTATTTTTTGTTACCTAATAAATTAAAGTTATATTAAATAAATGCATTAGTTAATGTTATTGATTATAAGTAGAACCCAGATTTATATGCACTAAAAGTAAGCCAAATATTTATGCAGTTATGCACTTAAGTTGTAGCAACCATCAGGTGACTTCATATACAAGGTCTGTTCAAAAAGTACTGGGATTTTATTTTTAATATACAAAAGTTAAGTTAAACATTATTGAAAGATATTTCCTTCAAAATACTGTCCTCCGGACAAAATGCAATGGTCCCAGTGTTCTTGCATTTTTTGAAAGTCCTTTGGAACTGTTCCAAAGTTAAGACTTTGAGTTCTATTGCCGTATTCATTTTTATTTCTTCTACATCTTGAAATCGTTGTCATTTGAGTACAAATTTTAGTTTTGGGAGAAGAAAAAAATCACATGGGAGATCAGGAGAATAGAGAGGATACAGGATAGCAGGTATTTTTTTATCAGCCAAAAATTCACGTATCAACAGCGCTGAATGGGCTGGCGCATTGTTGTGTTGAAGAAACCAGGTTCCTGTTCGCCATTTTTCTGGGCGTTTTTTACGAATTTTTTCTCGCAAACGCTTTAATACGTCTTTGTAGAATATCTGATTGACTGTTTGTCCATAGGGTACAAATTCATAATGAACAATACCTTCAATATCAAAAAAACTAAATCAGCATTGTCTTGATGTTTGACCTCATTTGGCAAGCTTTTTTTGGCTGAGGGGAAAATTTTGTTTTCCACTGAGAAGACTGAGCCTTCGTTTTTGGATCATATACATAAACCCATCTCGTTATTTGTTATAATGTTTTTTATAAAATTAGGATTGGCAGAATGATTTTTCTTTTGTTCTAACATCAACAATCATGAAACAAATTTGGTAGCAACCTTTCTCATTTGTAAATTTTCTGTTAAAATTTTATGACATGACAAAATTGAGATTCCCATTTCATCTGCTAATTCACAAATGGTTAATCTGTGATCATTTTACACTTTTTTGCAAATTTTCAACATAATTTCATCATTTCTGAATGTTGATAGTTAACACCCGAACAATTTTGAAACATTTAAACCATTCGAAGATTTTTGAATGACTTAATGAATCATCCCCTCCAAAAGCTGTTTTAATCATTGCATATGTTTCCGTGGCATTTTTACCAAGTTTCAAACAAAACTTGATGCATAAACATTGTTCGTTAATTTTGAACATGTCAAAAAAAATTTTTTTTTGCTTTTAATTTATTTTTATTATTTTGCCAAGCAGAATAAATTGACTAAATTTAACCACGTGTTAATTTAAACTGAGATAAAATAGCGACTTCGGGTTTTGTTTAGAATATTCGCTAATACATCTATTTATAATTTAAAGTGTCATTGTGCCTAGATTAACCATAATATTCGTCCTAGTATTTTTTAAACAGACTTCGTAATAACATGATCATAAATTGAAAAGTTTTTATTAATTACTACAAACATAAAATAACAACAGTCTCTAATTATAAGAATAATAAAAATCTATTAAAAACAAAATTTTACGCACCTTGCATACCTCCATGAAACCCCCTCGCTCTTTAACATATATATACAAGCGGAACAAATCAAGAGGGTTTTTGGAAATAGTAGGACATGTAGAGATTGGTGATCCTCTTTCTTCCATAAAATGTAGCAATTTATCCAACCAAATGCGTCGTTCTGGATTATCATCCATTTCATACAATTTACTCAAGCTGTCATGTTTCTAAAAAAATATAACGGTTTGTTTAGTTTTAAAGTACTTTTTGCAAGTTAAGAAATAAAAATATTACCTTTGGTCGATATACATGCTCATTTTGAGGAGCTATGTGGCTATTAAATACTGGGTTATGAGAAGGAGGTCCTCTAGGCCAAGCAGGCGCCATTGGATCTGCATTTGAATACTCATCATGGGCAGGTGAACACGGAGGTCCCATTATACTGCCCATTCCTTGTTGGTACATCATGCTACCACTCATGTTTTCTTTTCTTTTAGGTGTTGTACAATTTGAGTCATCGCCAGAAGCTAAAAAAAAGCAAAATTAATAATTATTAGTTTTAAAATAATATTATGACTATCTTAAATAAAAAATAATTTAATATAACAATTTACCGGTAGTGGGTAAAAATATCCGAGGAAAAGATCCCCAATGGAAAAAATACCCAAAAGAAAAAATACCAAATATTATTTCACATAAGTTTATTCAACTTTTCAACATTCACTCAAATCATCAATTATGTATATATACATTTTTTTTTAAATTTATGGTATTTTAAATTATTAGCAGATGTAATATTCATATTAATTGCAAAATATTAGTTTTTAATTTATATACATAAATATTATTAACTATTAACATTTATAATTTGTGAATATTCCTTCAATAAGGAATGTAAAATAATATTTACTATTGTAAAAACCATATTTTTAATGTTATTATATTCATAATTAATACTCAATTTATCAAGAATGAATATATACATTTTTTTAAATATACCTATTATGTTTATAATTATTATTATTTTGTTGAGTATTTTTTTATTGGATATTATTACCACAGGTATTTCTTCCTCAAATATTTTTTGTAGATTCCAATTTACCTGCTGAGGCATTTGATAGAGTTGATTGCTGACTTGCATCATCAATAGCAGTACCATCAGGTCCAGTAGTAACAACAGAAGTTACAACACCACTAAGACTTTGCTGCTGTTGTGAAACTTCATGATCAACTGACATCATTGAAGGATTTGGTGGTGCCATTGGAGGACCAGTATTAGATTGAACTGGTGCTGGTGGACCCATACTATGAGGAGGCATTGAATTTAAATAATTTCCTGGCCCAGAATTAGGTGGAATTGGGCCTGATGTCTGATAGCCTCCAGGACCTTTGTGTTGTTGCTAATATTAAAGAAAAAAAACAATTTAGTTTAAATGGAATTTACAATAATAACATGAAGAAAAAAAACCAGTAATAACAACTAAATCAAAACATTTTAAGCCACATATAAAGCATTAGTTTTGTGTTTGTTCGGGTTTTCACCTGTAAGTGTTGCTTGAGGTAGTGTGGATGAGGTGGTGTATGAGGCCTGGGACCAGGTGAGACGGGTGGCGGTGGTCCAGGAGAAGTGCCTTGCTGCATTGGATGCATTTGATGAGCGTGTGGATGCATGTGGGGTCCTGGAGGGGGTGGGTGATGAGGATGGTGATGATGCAATGGGGATTGTGCTGGAGGAGGATGCTGAATTGGTGGTTGTTGATGTTGCTGAGGCTGTGGTGTTTGTGGTGATTGTTGTTGTTGCTGTTGCTGTTGTTGCTGCTGCTGTTGTGGGGAAGATGATGGGGGAGGTACTTTGGTAGGTGTAGGTGGTTGAACAGGACCACTATGATGACTATTATTTAATGATGGTGGTGCTTGTGGTGGACCACTACCAGGCCATCCCTGCAAAGCACATTTAGTGTCACAATAAGCATGTCATGGAATGTATAGGAAGCAGATACAATACAAAAATACCAGACATTTTTTTGTAATTATACAATGTCCAAAAGTATTCAAATTATTCAAAAAACATTGTTTAATATATTATAAATAAATTTAAACACAAAATAGGTTACCCAATAAAATGTTACATATTAGTAATGACAATGACATTATAATATAATAATGTATTATACAGAATACTTCCCAACTAAAAACTTACTTGATAAGGAGGAAATTGATGAGGCGGTCCATGATGCATTGGCATACCTCTAGGAGAGTATTGTTGTGGAGGACCATTACTATTGGGTGGTGGATACCCTTGATAAGGTAAACCAGGAGGTCTAGCACCATAATTACCTGTATAAACAACATATTATATTACTAAATACATAAAACATTAATAAACAGAATATTTATCAATGTTGGTCATATTTTACCGGGTGGTTGTTGAGGGTATGATCCCATAGGCGGAGCAGGCTGTTGTGCAGGATAGCCACTATGTGAAGATACAGGTGGTGGGGGACCATAAGGATTTGGTCCAGGCATTTTGTATGGATTCCCTGGTGCACCGGATGAAGGACCTGTCATATGAGGCATTCCACTGGGTGGTTGTGGGGATGGTTGTTGTTGATATCCTTGTTGTGGCCCCATAGGCGAATGACTCATCCTATTATTTTGAGTAGCTTGCACTGGATCAGGCTGTTGTTGGCTGCTTGGTGGCCTAGGCGGCATTGGAATGTTCTGTTGCTGTTGTTGTTGAGGCGGTCCACAGCCCGGTGGTGCTGTGACAGCAGGCGACATGGAACGCGAGCCAGTAGATCCTGTTGGGGATGGCGATGGCCTCAAAGGAGTGCCACCATTGCCAGTACCAGCACCACAATTGCTGTCGTTACTATTTTGACTTGTCAAATCCTGCATAAAAAATACCATAGGCGTTATTGACGCGGAAATATATAAATACAAATAGAATCAACAGGTCGGACTTAGACTGTAAAAAGATGCAAAAGGATCATACGGTTAAAAGGGTGAAGAGGAAAGTGGGGTTGGGGGTCAATAAAATATGTGGAGGTTTCGGGGAAGACCTTCCGTCTGGTCGGGGAAAAGTGCGAACGAAAGAGACGGAACGAGGAAGACAGACAAAGAGAAAACATAGTGTGTACTATATACACATAAAAGGTATTCCTTCTATATTGCGGTAATTGGAAAAAGAGATGATTGAGCGGAGGGCTGGGGGAAGAGCGCGGGGACAACAAAGTTGTGCACGACGAGACGAGGAGGGTTAGGACCTTTCCGATGACTAGCGGTGGAGAGAAGGGTGAGAGAGAATGACTGAGAACAAGGACCGCGGAAAAAGGGTGGAGGTAACACGCTATTCTCCGACACATATATTTACAGAAACACACGCATTATATATATATATATATATATATATAAATACACACACATACACAGAGTGTATACAAACAGATGATAAGGACACCGGTAAGAGACGTGAACAGGGAATTGGTAGAGGGGAAGAGGCACGTGTGATGCCATTCATAACATGGACAGACCACACCAGTTATTTCACCATCATTTCCAGTTTTCAATATAAATCAAATAGGTTGTACGTTGTTACATCTTCGCAATGTGTAAACGGTTGTGGCTTCCTTTTTTTTCAATGGAATGGGGTCAAAAACCGACCATGACCTTTTGGGACTTATCAATCACCGCAGTGCATTTTTAGCAGTGAAAACAACGGAAAGGGAAAGTACCTTAACAAACGTATTGTCAACAACGATCGTTTAAAATCTAACAAACAGTGTGACAATAATTAAAACAGAATAATAATCATTAATCATAGTAAGAAATGTACGAGTAAGTACGCCTTATGTAAATATACACATCCCACTAAATAATAAAAATGTCAAATCAAATTATAACTCAAAACAAGTCATGTGAAAAATACCTACAAAATGCTAGAATTTACGTCACTCAAATAAAAAAAACCAGGGGTCGCTCTGCTAAATAAGTTTCAAATGTATCCTATCACTGAGTAAGTCACTGTGATTGACACTAATGTATTTGTCAAAGTCAAATTCAATGATAGACCATTACATACGAAAAACGAATCTTAGAGATTGTGTGTCAGTCTCTTTTAATTATAAGAATATTTTATAATTTATTTATAAAGCTATATTATGTAATTAATTTTTCTTTATGTAAACAGTATTTTGAACTAAATTTTTCAGCAAACAGCACAATAACATAATAACGTAATGTAATATTATAATATTATGTATTATTATTAACTTAAATTTCAATAACGAAGTACCTTAGAACAATATAAATAAGATCAAGGTTTAAATAAAAGCTTAAAATTAATGTATGGCCTATTCTAAACTATAGTAAGTTCTAATTATAACACAATTGTAACTAAAAGCATTATTTCTTATTTACATATATTAGACTCTAAAGTTACAGATTGTTTAACTCTTGTATAAAAATAAAATACATATCTCCAATATTATCAAAATTAACTTAAATGGCAAACAAAAAAATTGTGTTTTTATACTTTTGATATTTTTTACGGACTACACTTCCTATAAAATTTCCAAGGTTTTTGACTGAGAAGAAAAATTATCAATATATATCTATGGTTTTGAATTTAAAATGTCAATAAATAGCTCAAAATGAGCAAAAATATTTAGAAAACTATATCGTGTGTTTAAATTAAAACAAAAAAATAAAATTTATTTGGTTGAAAACTTGTGTTGCGTAATTTTTCCAGTTTTTTCATCTTCTTTTTTATGGTTATTTAATTATTTATTTATTTTTAATTAGGTAGGCACTGAGATATTCATTATGTTTTACTTCCTAAAGCACCATCTATAAATACAATTTGCTATCAGCCACCACTCTTAAAGTACAAAAAATTAAAGCGTTTTAGAGTAAACGCAATGACGAATTAGTTTTATAAATGCATCATTGTAAAATTAATGGTATACTCAGAATCTATGATCAGATCTTCTAGTTTTGTATCGTTTAATAATTAAAACAATATATAAATACGATATAAACCTATGCTAGTATATTTTATATTCAATATATATTATAGCTGTTTATTCGATTAACGTTAAAGAAAATTATTAATATATTAATCTCTATACAATTTTAATATATAATAATTGTAATGTTTCAATAAATGGGTACATCTTTGCCAACTAAGTGATTTTTAAAACATTTCGTCCGGGGGATGATGGTGGTGCTCAAGTAGCTTCATCAAGCCTTAGCTTAAATCATGTACGGTGCGAGTAGTTAAAAATCGATTATAACCTTTTTTCAGTTTTATTGTACCTACTTTAAACGCAGTGATAATTACATTGCTACACGACAATGAAAAAATAACAGACCGATTTGAATTTAGTCACTGATTCATTGAAATAATATATTAAACGGATTACTGACAATACAATGTAAAAATATTAAGATAATCACTATCAATAATTATTGATTGTATAAAAATTATTACAAATTATAATAATTTGTTGATTTTGTATATCCAAAGAAAAAGCGTTTGTGAAGTATAATACATAAGTACAACAAAGTATATGCCATTGTTATATTGATATATATTGTGTCTCTTTATTGATCCCAACGCGGGCGGTAAAAGTATGGACTCAGTATGAAGGCCGCAGCCGGTTTAGTTTACACAAACTTTTTTATTTTTAAGTCTATTACTTTTTAATAAAACATGTAAATTTTAGAATTAATATATTTTAATGACTAAATATAATATTATATTACGTTATGAAAAATTGTACGAGACACAAAATAAAATATTAGACTCAATCAAACAAAAAAAATTAAGAACAAATTTTACTAAAATGAGTGAAAATTTAATTAAAATCGTCGAGACTTTAAATTAGTTTACTTCGTTAACTTAATATTAATAATGTAATATGTTTCTTAACATTGAATGAGTGGTGGTAATTGTTCCAGTGCACACAATAACATTGTATTTATGTTTTTTTTTTAATTAAAAATTTGTATTTAATAATTGATTACTTAGTAATCGTATGAAATGATTTAACAAGTAATCAGGATAATAAATAATAATTAATTTAAATATGTTTTGCAAACATTTAAAATTACAGAATAATTACTAACAAAAACCCTAAAACGAAAATTTTATTTTTGTAGCGATTCTTAGTAATCCATTGTTATTCACCAGTTAAAATGGCAAAATTAATTCAGAGTTAATGGAAAAAATTAAAAATCGGTTCAAATAGTCATCGGTAGAAATTCAAAAGTATACACGTGCATAAACAAAGCGTCTCGCATTCGTACACATACAACATACTGCTGATGATACGTTATTTTTTTAGGTAAAAAAAGAAATAAATATAAGTAATAGTAATAATAATAAAATAAAAATACACAGCACGCAGAGGCGATGCATCATTAGTAAACGAATCATTAACAGTAAAGACATTTGGCAAAAGTATCATAATAAACAAGGTATTATAGACGTATAGAAAATAAATAGTAATAGTAGTAATAAATAATAATGTTAAATGGTTATTTTGCTAATGTAATATTATCAACACGGGGTCGCAAACAACCCATGTGGGAAATCGGGGTCGGAGAAAGAAGGAAAACGATAAAAAGGGTTAGATGACCTCACCCTTAAAATACAACAATACAGATAGAGGACGACAAAAGCGTTCGGCAAGACGAGGGGTATGCGATACTAGTATATGTACTACCATGACGGAGCGGAGGGGCAACCTGTCGGATGAAAGGCTAGGAAAATGATTACGGGCGTTTAGACGCCGCAGTGCCGAAGAACCTATGCCGTCCAACCGTCATAATAACTTTGTATATTATTTTCGACTCTCCGACGGTCTCAAGCGGAAGAAAGAAAGACGGAAAATGATAATGAAAAAAAAGGTATAAACGAAAACGGTCAACGAAGACGACGGATGAGTGAGTCAATGTGAGAGGGGGAAAATAATGCGGAGAGGGGAGTGCTGCATTCAAGTATACATATTAAGCAGAGCGCACATTGGAAAAAAATCAACAAAGATAAGCACGCACACACAAACAATATTCCGGTTATCATGCGGCGGCCGGTTCGGCTCTACCGATCCCCCGAAATTACGACGTCGGCGACGGTTACACACACGCTCGAGAAGCCCGCAGTGTTGCCAACCGGCAGGCGGTCAAAAAGGAAAAACCGCCGCGGGAATACAGCAACGCAATGCACGCAGCGTGTACCGACGAAATGAGGGGACGTCAGGCGCGGAAAATCGAAATTTTAGATCCAGTCATTCACGACAGCCACATAGCGGCGTCTACGGATAAAAGTCGAAACAGCTTGCTCGCTTGCCTGACCTGCCGAAGTTCACTTCATACATAATATTATTTTGTGTGCCAACAGACATGTACGACGTTGTCGCTGTAATTAATATTATTACTATTGTCTAAACTCATATCATTGTATTATAATATGTATTCATATATTTATAACGATAGCAGCGACAATCCCCGACTCGCCTCCCGTCTCACACCGTCGATCTACGACTACTACCAATACTACTACTACTAAAACCACCACCAAGGCATCAACCCCACTACTACTACTACTACTACTACTACTACGACGCCGGGGCCAAAGAGCGGGAGCGCGCGCGCAAAACGCAGAGCCCGTAGCCCGAATAGAACATCGGCGGCTGCCGTAATAAACAACGTACGGATAACGCGCGCTCGGCGCTATAACGGCGGTCGGTGGATACCCGACTTGTAGGGGTGGGGAGGCGGTGAGAGACTGACGGAGGGGCCAGTCCACCGCATGGCGTTGGCGGGAAGTGAAGTGGTCGGCGGACTGGGGAGGGGCGAGAGCGCGCGCTGACTGGAACTCGAGTCGAGTGTGCTGCTAGCAGCAACGTTCGTGCTCGGGAACGACGTGGCGGGGCATTGGGGTAACGGCGCAAATAATGGATGCTCGGGACGCCGAGCCGACCGCCGACTGAGCCTGGGTTGCTGGTAACGTGTATTTAATACATGGTACACACACACGCCACGCACTACAACAAAGATACACATTCTTTGCACATGATATAATAATAATATATTGCTTAGTGTGTGTGGTTATTCGTTGTCGTCGTCGTAGACTGAGGCGGATATGCGACGACAACGACGACGGTGTGCGCGCCCAACCCGACTACGATCCCGGGTTATGGTCTGCTTGCTGCTATATTATACACGCACTACAACATACACGAGGACATGTGTATATTCATCGCGGTAACAATAATTATTATTATTTATTTAAATAAATAAAAGAAAAAAATGTTTTATTTCGTACGGCCGCACCAACGGTAGAAACCGGATTTCTGCCGCTCATGAATGTGCATCATGCGTATGCTGTACACACCACTTAGACATAACTGTTTACGCCCCCAACCCCGAGAAGAGTAAGCTTAAAAAAATGCGCCTTTTTCGTGGGCCCAAAAGCAATCGCCTCATAATTATTTTCCATCGGTTTATCTGCTGTGGTCGTTGCTGTGCTGGTTATCGTTTTTCGCCTATTATTCCTTTCTTAGACCCTTATCAACTGTCAACACGGCGACGGCCAAGCACAAAAAAAAAAGATCCAGACACGTGTTTAATGAATAAAAGTTATTTTATACATGATAAACGCCGAAAATCGTTATACGTCACGTTTACATTTTTACAGAGTACACAATGTCATCGAAAATACTACTGCATTCTATTAAAATTAACATTTTCAAGTTATTTTCAGTCAGTTTTGGCCAAATTGGAATGCTTATTGCTTCTACGATTCCATCCGCATGGTTTATTACACAAAAAAACCAGAAACTAATAAAACTTAAAAAAACTGTTAGCGTTTCGCTAATATTGTCATTATTACGGGATAATTTATTTTTGTAGTTTGGTGTCCTTCAATAGGTATTTAGAAAGCCGGGTTAAAACAAACGCGTTTAAGTGAAAATAATTCATATATATATATAAATGTTATATATTCAGAATGAAAAAAAAATCATTATGTAGCTAAAATGGGTTTATTAATATTACAATTTGATGTAAATTAAATACAACGGTTAAATACTTTCGGCATTTGTAACCAGACAAAATAGGAACTCGTAAATTTATTCTACTGCACTCTACATTCTAAGGCGCAAGAATAATTTGTCGGAGAAAAATGTTCAAAACTCGTCGTACTGCACATAACATTATATTGTTAAAGTGTTCCTAAACCAGTTGCTATCGCATTTTTAAAGGCCACGACCTATATACTCGGTTCAATGTACAGTTTGTCCAGAAAAGTTAGACAAATATCATCCATTTTAGTTAAATTAACTATAGTGGTTTTTAGAACAATTTTAATTTTTAAATTTTAAGACGTTGAAAGAATAATTAAATATTTAATTGGAATATTTGTAATAATTTGAATAATTTTTTATTTTTTTATTTTTTATTTTATATTTTTTTTTTTTGAATAATTTGTAAGTTTAATTTAAGTTTAATGTTTAGTTCTTATTTTAACCAATGGAAAACATTGTTAACTATAATTTACTAATACAACAAGGAAAACCAAAAAAGTTTTATGTTCATAGTTTCCGACATTGTTTCAGATTTCCTCTTAAGGCGGTAACGTAATCGAATGTCACTAATATAATAGGAAACACATGTGTCCAACAAATGTATAGGACGCTGCTTAAATTAAATGTTTGGTTCTGAATTTTAGCCAATATATTAATTAGTGTCTAACAATAAATTCATTTTATTTTAATTTTCAACGAAAATAGTATAATAAATTTTTAACATAAAACAAAAATTTATAATTTGTTTAACTAAATTAGTCAACTACTGTTTTCATAAATTCGTAATAATTCATGTGATTTTTCAGTATCATAAAAAAAAATTACCATCCAGCCAACAATGGTAGTACAATTTCGATGAATTAAACCAAAGAAAATACATCCCAAAAAATTAATATCTCTGGTTGTATCTTTAATATGTACCTAGACAAATTGTGGTATAATAAACCAAACTTAAACATTTTACTTTGTATTACAGTCGTTTTATTGACAAACCGGTTACCATTTAAATTTATTTAAAAAAAAAATCATTTTGAATACACGGACACAATAGCATGAAAAAAAGGTTTTATATACTAGTATATTTAGCCAACGTTCTGCTGACAAGACTTTATAGTGCATCGATTTAATATTTTTGTGTACGTGATTTTAAACAATGACATTCCAATAATAAAAATAAAAAACACGATAATTTTAGTTGTGAGTGTTAAGTTTTAATTTTGTTAATTTACTTTTTAATAAACTAATTACGATTGGACGACTGAATTTTGTACCTCCGCGTTAGCACATCGAGCCACGTGAGATGTTTATTACTGTCCTCGCTGTAGAAAAGCGTCCCAAGCCATATTTCATTATTATGCACACACACACTCAATTTGAATCAGACCATTGGTTAACGTTTTGTGTCATAACACAGGCGTTGTTAGAAAATAGAAACGAACGAACGGTTGTTAATTTATAATAAAACGTCAAATAACTCACCGGATGAACCTGTGGAGGTGACTGATGAGGTGGCTGCTGCTGCTGCTGCTGTTGAGGCTGTGGTGGTGGCGTCGGCGACGAGTGTTGCTGGGTATTTTGGCCCTGCGACACGGGGGGCAAAGCGGGCGGACTCGCCGACGCCGACGACGACGTCGTCTGCCCCAGACCGACGTGAGGTTGTTGAGGAGGTTGAGGAGGAAGTTGGGGCTGCTGCTGCGGTTGTTGCTGCTGCGGTTGCTGCTGCTGACGATCGACCGGCGGTTGCTGATTCGGGTAGCTGCCATAAGGTATCTGCAGAAAAAACGGTATCTGTGGTTAATATACAATTTATACAATCATACATGTGCACATACCATACGATAGTACCCAACGGTAGTAATAGAAAGAATAGCGGTGGTAGTACATATAGTTTAGTATAGCAGAAATAGTAAGTAGTAGTAGTAATCATAGTAGATCGAGTAGGTAGTAAAACGACATATATGAATCCATATGAATCGTAATAATTATATGGTATATTTTATAGTAAACACTAAACAACGTGATCACGTCCGAGTACAGACTAATAATAGTTATATAGTAATAGTGATGATAATAATAGCGAACGCTGATCGTATATTTGTATTGAAAGTAAAAGTAGACGACGATCCCGAGGGTTTTGGGGTTTTGCCGTTTATTGTGGTGTATCATTTCGGGGCCGACGGGAAAACATTTCACGGAAGTCAAGGTCATGATGGGCGTCAAATGACTATGCGGTGAGGAGAGGATCAGCTGTGTGAGTGATAATGCCACACCGCAAACCCCCCCCGCCGGACAACCGATGTGTACGACCATTACCATTCTATTTGAAGTCGACTGGGCGACGAAAAAACTATAACGCACAGGTCAATGACGTTTACTCGTAAAGTGTGGTTTTATTTATATTTTATAAATAACCCGGAAATACTATAAATCTCTGTTGTTGTATTATTGTTGTTATTATTATTATTACTATTATCATTATTGTCTGGATGATCGGCGTAACTTGTCACTCCGTTGATTTGGCCCATTCCCAGAATAAGTCTTAAATCGAAGTGAATTATTTTATCTCCCCGTAAATAAAAACAACTATAATATGGTTCTAGGTCAATCCCTCCCCCCTCTCAGCGACGATGACGACATTGTTTACCCGTTCATGTTTAATTGTAATAACGAAGATTACCTGTTGATGAGGCGGTGGTTGCTGCGACGGTGGCCCGGGCGGATACTGATGGTGTAACGGCGGTACTCGATGGTGCTGCTGGTATCCGGTGGGTGAAGACGGAGGTGGTGGATAATGAGTCTGATGGCCAGGCGACGGTGGAGGGGTAGGTCCTCTGGGATTCGCCTGCAAAGCAAAAACTAAATTTTTAGACGTGCTGCAAAAAAGATCGACGAATCGGGAGGAAAACAGTGACCTTGAAGGTATCCGGGGTCAACAGCCGACAATAAACACAAAGAGAGTGAGAGATGCGGAAAAAGTAAACAGGGGCAAAAAGGATTTGTGTGCAGGTAGACACACACAGCAAACTACTATGTATGTATGTTTATTATTATTATATATATATACATAAACACTACGATTATTATTACTATATACAATAAATGTGGCAACGGCAATGCCGAAGCGGAGGGTAGTGTTAAAAAGTTTTGCACAATGCATGTTTGTGTGGTTAGCGTGAAACCTGTTATAGATGGGGTAGTGGTGGTGACGGAGACGTTTGGAATCGTGAAAGAATGTGTATAGGGTGGGTGGGATAACCCGTGACCGGGGGTCGTCAGGCGACGCAATAGTGGCGGGTAACACATCGATCGTAGTGGTTGGAAACATTTAAGGGTTGTAAAATTACAAAGCCACAAAACTGTGGATTCTGTCCGTGATAATGACGTTTCTTCATTCATGAATCACGAGCACGTCGTCGCGCTAGACGATGCGGAAAAGGTGACCCTAATGGGTCCAATGTGAAATAATTAATGACCCATTATCGTGACTGTATGTGCATTTGTCCGCGTGTGTACTAGTATACGCACGCACGCGCATATACCTAACACAATTATGGATACAGACCACGTGGTGTATACAATGACTATAAATCCGAAAACAGCCGGGTCGAACAATAGAAATAAAAATTATAGTTTTTCACAAATTAGTTAATTTTTTTTTAATTTACCTAGTTTATATTTTGAAAAGTATTCAACATTTAATCAAATTACAGAAACATTCATACTGACATACAAATTATTAAGAAAATATATATTCAGAGTTGTATATTATGTTATTTGGTACATAATTGCGTATATTATAAATTAAACTGTATTCCATCGTTTTTTGTTAACAACAATAATAAATTGATTTAGTACCGATTCAAACAATTGTAATTTAAAAGTATTTAACTCACTCCAGCCACTTTATTATATTTTTTAGGTTTTACATCACACTGCCGCCTTTTATAATATAAACTCAGTTAAAAGAAAAAAAACTGAAAGTTAAATGAGTTCTAAGTTCAGGACCAAATAGATATAAAAGTTAAACCATTTTAATCATAAGGTTCGAGCACGAAAAAAACGTTAATCTCAAATATTCAATAATCTAAATTATTGGACCACTCAAAAGCCACTTTGAGATGTTATAAATTAAGAACGATAATAACAATGCAGTAAGACGAGCAATTGATATATTATTTTTTGACTAGGTAAATAGAATTCGAATGTACAACACATGAAAAGAGAATACCTAAGTTTCGCGAGTTGTTTGTGGACATTAAATCGACACTCACACATATAATAAAATATAATTGTCTTAGATTTTATGATATCCACACTCAGGTAATAGACAATTAATCACATAACGATAACTGGTTATAGACTATTAACACGGGTGTGGTGAACCAAAAGCGAATACAAATACGTGTTATCGTATTGTTTTCCCCAGAATCACTAAGCTCACACTACTTAACACAATTCTAAAGTCGGTCTTCATAGATTTTCCAAAAACACCGAATGATTTTCTCATGCTAATGTACAATACATATTGTAATATAAGTGTGCGTACAGAGAAGTCGGGATAGGATGTCAACCAACTACTCGGCGAACATTTTTATAAGTAATTCTTTTTTTGTAATAGATATAAGATGCATAGGTAACTATAACACTATCGCGGTCTTCCGTATAATCATATGTGGCCTATCTTCAGATTTTTGTTATTCATCAAATTAAATAGTATTGTGTACCAAACCATACGGAAAAGTAGACTTCAACTATTTGGAATACTAAAGTTAACGGGTTAACCACACGGTTTACACGGAATACAATGACAGTGTAATAACTAATAGTATCTATAATTTGTAAAATGATAATGTTATTACGTATATTATATAATATTACACATTTATACCAGTTATAAATTATAATATATTTTACTTATTATTAATCTCATGGTCACTATAGCAGGGTTTCCATCCGTCTTGTATTCAATAAATCTGTCCAGCGTCCCATCTTCATAAGTAACGGGACGCAATATGTCCCTTATTCGATACCTAATGTCTTAAAATAATACAAAAAAATAACAAATATGTTACCTAAAATATTGATAATAGATATCGATATTTTTTGGGAAAATTAATAGTATGTGTTATCAACATAATTCATAAATTAAGAGACATAAATTACAATAAAATATTATCAATATTATTAGTACTTTAGTACTAGAAAGTAGAATAATTATTATAGTGTTGTCATTTGTGTATATTATGACACATGCCGCTGTTAATAGAACATGCCGGCCACTTATAAGGTAGAATAAAGAAATTATAGATATCATAAGTTTTCTTGACGTTATTTTAACTTCTTAGATATCAAATATATAAACAATTATTATACATAAATATTCTAAGAAATGGTGATGCTAATTTATCAATAAAAAAACATTAAAGGAATATGCAAATTCAAATATCTAAACATGGTTTGAAGATTACAAATGGCTTGCAAAAGTCACCAAAATGTATTTGCTCGTTGTACTGTGTGCAATAACAATTTTTCTGTTTCTCGTGATAGATTATCTGACGAACTTACCACTCAATAATTAACTATTCTGTAATGATTTGGAGAAATTGGTTAAAAAAATTAAAAATTAAAAATATTTATCTCGACCTTCTCTTTAATGAATATTGTACAATTAAACCTATTTTACCTAACATAACAAGTACAAACTTAGATGTGTATACTAAGTGGACAAAAATATTTTCATATGGACATGAAACATGTGAAAAAACTTAAGCTGTACCCCAATGCAACTGCTAAACAACTTGACAACTCTCAAGATGTTAGGCGCCTCAAACGCCTGAAGCCATACGACTTTAGTTTGGGTGACTTAGACTAAGGAAAGGGACTATCTCATTGGAGGTACAGCTCCAAACATGTTTATGTATAATATATATTTAAGTAATTATTATTATACATATTACTTATTAATTATCATATTGTACTTGCCTACAATGTAATGTATTTCTAAAAACCTTTGGTCGTTTACATAAAGATGCCATGGGCAATTAAAAATAAAAATATGGAAATGAAAAAAATGTTAAGAACATATTTCTTATAGTTTATGTTCTAAGTATCCCACCATCAAATGCTTATGTAAAAAGTGTCTTCATTAATGAGTCAAAAATGGTCAAAAGAAAGAAACCTTATTAAATTGAATGAATTACATTAACTTTAGAATTAAAAGTTTTTTTACACGACCTACTACAATTTTCATTAAAATTCCCTCCACCTTTGATTGTTCGTAATCATGAACTCGGTAGTGTATATACTATGACTATTATATGACTATACACGTGTACTACTATACTTGTTATATAATAATACTTACAAATTATAGTATCACAATATTGAAAACTTGTAAAGTAATTCATTTTTTTTTAAAACTAGTTAGTGATTTAAAAAATTGTTACACCTACCGAGTAGTTGTTGAAATTGAAATTAATTTGAGTTCTTATATTGTTTATGTCTATTCGTCAATAAACGCGCGCTTATACACGCACACAGACACGTTTTGTACGAAAAGAGAAAAAGTAGGCGTCAAAGCGACTACTACATTACGCAGGCAGTGACGAAGACTGCGATTTTACGAGGCACTACGCATGGACACGACAAACGACAATGATTTGTCATCGTATAATGCCGATACATTGCACACGGACGCACAGTGTGCAATTCCCGGCCACGGATAGTTATACAAACATTAAACAAACGATCACGATACATACTGATACCATACATACGTATATCCTATATTATTACATATGTGATATATGTAAACATAAACGATTTACGATGTCGTCGTCGTCGTCGGTACGGCGATGACGGGGCAGGAGGTGCCGTCCGTCCTTTTGCATCCGTTTTTACGACGGACGCACGACGCGACGTTTTACTCTCAAACAGTTGTAAACACTACACGCACACACGCGCGTTTACACGCACCGCGTAGTATCATTATTACTATTATTATAATATACGTGTATCAATTATGTCTAAAAATAAAACGTGGGCCCAAAATATTCCGTGTGACGTGTGTTTTTATCTGAATGTATTTACACCGCCAGCGCGATCGCGTACGCGTGTGTGTGCGCGGTGTGTTGTTGGGTAAGGGCATGGGCGCGTACATAATGCGTGTGCGGTGTACAATAAACAAACTCATTCTCTCCTCACCGCACTCTCTCAAAACGTCGTGTGGTACACACACGTATATATATATATGTGTGTGTGTTTGTGTGCATGTACATATATATATATATTTATTTATATACACAAATACTCATTCACTCGTTCTTTGCATGTATATTATAATCTGGGTTAATAAACTAGGCTTGCGGTACACGCGGAGAATCAGAAATGATAGATGTGCATTTCCGCAATCGCTGTCACCGATAAAGGCCGCAGGGAACTACTACTACCACTTGCAAACTCTACAGTCAATGACCTATATAAATATACATACAGTATATACCAATAATGTGTACACTGTGACACTAGGCCTATGTAATAGTAAGGACAATATTATAATAAGGTACCGATCACACGACAGATTTAACAGCGTTAATTGTAATTAAATAACGGTTTGTCGTCTGCTCTCTATCTGTTGATTATATATATAATACACGTCAAATCACTACCGGTCGTGGTTTATTTGTTACTCATATCCAGTTACGATTGTTTATGATTATTAGGTAATATTTTCTGACATTAAATTTTATCTTGTTGCAAAGGTTTTCACACCAAAAATAAAATAAAAATAACGTTGTGAAGAATTAACTATTATACTTTTTAAATTAATACATAAAAAAAAATTAGTGAATTCAGATGCTCTGTTTTAACATGACTGCCTACGATGGACAAATAGCCGACGGATCAAGAGTATCCACACAGCGAATTCCTTATAACACCCGTTCCCTTTGTAACATTCTTTTCGTGTTTTGGTCATATTATCTTCATCGGCAACTACATATTACAGGGTTTACAACCTATTTACTAACAAAACAAATTTTAATCTTAAAAGGTTGGCTAAAATTCTTCAATTAAAAAAAAAAGGTGCGAAGGTCTATTTCCACTGCTAACCACTCTCTCACCACAAACTACGACAGAAATTGTGCGGTTTCTACGAGTCATTTTGCTGAGTAATATTTTGTAAAATCCATGTAGTCGTTTTAACGAGAACGTGGCAATAGTTTTTAAATTATTGTCATTATCAATAACGAGGAATATTATTATACAAACCGTGGCTTAAACTAATCATCAGCACTGATGACATCACTATCGCGATGTTATAATGACGTAGATATCGCACTTTGTATACTATTATACCTGTCCTGCATAGATAATAATATAAATTGTAGATAGCATGCCAATAATCTATCAATGCTATTCAAGGTCCGCGATATCGGCCGACCGGCTACTTATAACGACACATCAATGGTAATATTACTACGGTTAACCAGAACCGATCACGGATCTTAGATGAAAAGTTAAACTTCTTACTATTTAAGCGATGTTTACAAAAAAATCCAATTTCATACTATACAGTATAAAATTATGACATCACACAATATATAACACAATTTGAATTTCAGTATCAAAAAGTAGCCGAATATCAAAACATAGAGTACTCATAAGAATTAATTAAAATAGTTCATCATTTTATATTAATAATTAATATAAAACTTCAATTGGCTTAATATTTTGAGTTTATTAACTTAGGTGATTAGAAAAAGTATAAGTTTTAACGAGGGCGAAATTACAATGTTAACGTACAAGATTGATATATATGTTTATCCAAAGAAAGTTAAGGCAAAATCAAAAAATCAAATGATAATTAATGAAAAACTCATTTAATTTACTATAAAAAATAAATGTCTTACCTGCGGACCAGATAAAATTCGTACACGAGGCCCTGATATACAGAATTTATAAATTATCTCCCTAAATTTATTTGCATACCTATAGGTATGAACAATTAAGTCAATAATTATTAATTCAAGATGTATGAATAATTATGCGTTTTAAATTTTAATCATTAGCTATACCTAATAAATAGATTAATTCATAAATTCAAAATCAATATACTTGGTTTATAATAACATATCAGTAATTCCAAAATTTAAAATATTTTTTTGCAAATACTTCAACATACATGTAAAGTGAAACAACTAGACGTTATAACCGATTTTAATGTTAATAATTAATTGATTAGTAACTTACAGTAAATTATTAATATTTAAATAATATTTAATATATTATATATATAGTTATATTTTATTTACAATATAAAGAATATAGATTTTTAACGTACAGATAAATATCATAAGAATTTTAAAGGCTAAGTGCTACTGATGGGTGGTTTCTTATTCACGTAACCTCGTAATGTTTTGTTACCCTAATCTCACATATACTTATTGTGCTTAATTGTATAGATTGTATATTTCTTATAAAAATAAAAAAAAAAAGAATTTTAAATATTAAAAATTAAATACCACAATGTTAACTCTACAAAACATGTAAGGACGCAATTTATGTACCGTAATTTTTTAATGTAATATGTTGAAGTCAGTGGAATTTAATCTGATTCTGTATGATTATTACATGTCATGTATTTTAAAATAGTTAATAATAAATAACAAGAAAAAAACTATACATACCTACTATCCTAAATATTTTATTAACAATGATTAGGTATAATTTACAGATATTAAATAATATGTTCAGCGTAATTTCCTCTTTGGTATTTCTCTCAAAAATAGTTAAACATTATTGATTATCTAAATGACCGTGTCATTGATATAATTTTATATTTTCCAGTAATAATATTTTTGAAAATTGTCTAAAATAGTATTTTAATAAATAAACTACAACAACAACCTTAAGCGTTAAAAAATATTACAGGTAATATATTACCAATATTTCAAATTACACCACCATGAAAATTAAATTAACCTTCTCCGATGGGGGATGAATATGTAAATGCACGATAATGTACACAAGCAATGTACCTATACAACGTTCAAAAAATTTTAACATAATGAAAAAAATGTGTGAATCAAACGAACCAATTAATTATACAATTTAGAACATGTATAGCTTGTGAAATCGATAAAAATTTGTTTGTACCTCCTACATTCGCAATTACTATTACGTGTTAATTAATTCACAAAATTTACATATCTTGAAAAAATTGTACGATGAAAAAAAATTTAATTCAAAGAAAATATATCTGTATATTAAGGTCAAGAAATTATAAGATTTTTCACAGAAAATATATAACCCCTAAATAAATATAAATAATTAAACATTTTAATCATGGATTGTATAAACAATTGATTTATTCAGTGATTCAAGAAAATTTGACAGACTAATCGTAGGCCATTAAACCATATTAAAGGAACTATTTATTGATTGATTACATGTTTATGCAACCAGGGCATAACAGTTTCAAACTTTCAAATAACACTGAATGTACAGTAAAAATTAGTAAAGAATTAAAGTAAACTTTTTGAGTACTTAACTTGATTTTACTAAAACATTTTTTATCGTGACAATTTTATTAAGTTAAAATTGTTGGAAAATTTTTTATTTCATATAAATAACCTAAAAATTAACTTTTGTCTATAATATTCGGAAGTCATGCGGTTTTGAAAATTATTCATTGCCAATAATAAAAATATTTTTTCGCTGTAAAAATATTACTAGGTCGCATCGGAGAACAAAAAAGTAGTTCAAAAACGGTTTTTCTTTTGAAATATGTATTTAAAAAAATATTTGTACGAGACAAAAAATGAGAAAAGAAAAAATAGGAAAATTTCCCGACGCAACGCGGTGGCCCCCACGATACGATTTTTCTTCTCCTCATTGTTGCCATTCGGGCAGTCTTAGTGTCATTATATAACGCAAACGCGGCACCGGTGCACAAAGTGGCAACGCGGCGGGACTGTGGGCGTGGTGTTGAGCGAACAGCGTTCACTGGGAATAATATATATATATAACGCAGGCACACCATACAACATAATATATACATTCTACCCAACACGCAGCTGCCGCGCGCGATAGGAAAACGTAACGAAGTGAATGCCGCCGCCGCCGCTGGTTGCGAAGCTATAGCTCGTTTCCAACAAAGCCAACGTACACAAAACTACTCCGGAGCAAGCGAGAGACGGAAAAAACGGGGATAAAAAGATAATAAAAAATGTATTTTTTTTTAAAAGAAAACCCATTGACGCCGACTGTAGTACAGAGAATCCAGCGCGCGCGTTATGATTATTTTTATGAGATACTACTATTTATTTATAATTTATTACTATTTAATACGTCCCCCAAGCCCAAACACAATCGCTGATTTTCACGACATTTCGGAACACGTCGATATTTCAAAATATAAGAAATGCAACAAAATGAAACAAACACGACGCCGACAATTGATTCATTTAAGAGTAAATAGAGACACACACACACACACACACTCATTACTCGTACACAAACGGGTCACGAATCACTATAAGAAATATTCATGTGAAAACACAGATTTATAGTGGTATAAAATATTATGTATAAATACACCATTCAACAGTATACAAACAGTAGTTCGGGAAATATTAATGTGTGTGCGATGGTTGTAAAATAAAAATAATAATGACAATAATGTAACCTCTGCAGACGTTTATATAAATCAACGCAAGATTATCGGGCGGTGGCAGACACTGACGGTGTCACGGGGACGTTAAAAATAAATATTTGGGCGCATTCCGCGAATCGGCTAATGAATGAATCAATTACCATCCAATAAAAGCGCGTTTCTAATATTTTTAAAAATATGTTTACCATTTGCATACTATTATAATATTCTTATATAATAACGTAACATACACACGTACAAGTATACACAGTGACGCTTACATATTACAAGATTATTATAGATGTGATGTGTATTGTGCGCAGAGGCAATTTTTGTCGTAAAAAAACCGAGAACGAGCCACGAGTGGCGTAGAAGAAACGTGGAAATACCGCTACCACGACTCGATACATTATTAATATATAATACAACGGAATAAATAAAAATCGTTATCACGCGGGACCGTTTATTTATTATTATTATACTTCTACCGGTGGCGATTCGCGGCAGTGGTCGTCGACGCATTGGAAAATATATCGTATCGTGGTCGCCGTAATATTCTTATTGTATTCAATTACTATTAATGACAAATTAAATATTTCATTCTTCATCTTATCAGCGCTGGCAGACGGATTGTGGAATTATCGCACGGTTACACTCACACACTTGACATGATTGTTAACAGCCGGTTATCAAAATCCGAAAATCGAAAACGATATTATAATATTAATCATGCACATGCCGAGTCGCTATTACCTCTTAAAGTGTGCCGTTATTACTATTATTACTTATTATAATCAATCACCCAGATGCATTTTATTGTTGCAAACAACACACGGAGGAGACATACACGACGTTATGAAATAGTATTACCTACAAATGTATGACAATAAATTATAAAATAATACAGACGCATATACCTAATGTATATACACACCACACACGATGGATAATTATCGCGTAAAATTAAATTATTATCCCATATTGTGGTCGTTGCAGTTGTATATCGTATAACCGACTTGTCAGTAAAACAACGCGACTCTACCCATGTGGCAAATTGATTCGACGGACGACAAGAGCCCCACGCGATGCCGATAATATTATTTTATTATTATATGTGATGCCGACGGAACGTATCACCTCGGACACTGCGGCAAATTCGAGACCCGTACGTACGTATCAAATTTTAAGAGAAATAATTAATAATAATATGCATTATTAATGTAAAATGTTACGAAAATGATTGTTCGTAATTCAACGATTACACCTATTAGGTAGTTTTTTAATCTGTCCGAAAATATCAGTTCTTGAAGACTTCGAAACGAGAGGTTTTCGTATTGTCAAAGCTTTTTATTATTTATTTAACGTATTCAAACCTGGAGCCCTCCCTTGTTTTTGATAGTACAGTGTTCTTAATCAAGTACGATTGATATAATACAATTTAAAAGAATAATTATAACGACATGTGTACTGTGCAAATGTTTTAGTAAACAACCATTGACATATTTATATTTATATCTTATTTTCGAATTTATATTTTCTCAATTTATTTTTATCGTTACTTCAAACGTTAACAAGTTTTTTAATGACTAAAAAATCCAGAGTACGAATTACCCACTATGCACACTTTTAATACATTCTGCTCTCAATAAACCAATAGGAGTATTGCATTTTGAAGTGCTTTTAAAACAGACGACACATAAACATACATTTCTTAATCACAACGTTCGGACGAAACTGTATATGGAACGATAATTATTATTAATAGCTATGAGGGGGTCTGTCTTAAATTTAAAAGGTGTTCTTTATTACCTACATCATTTACACAATATTGAAATTTGCAGTAGTGTACTGTTTAGAAAACCTTCAAAAAAAAAAAACGTAATTTAAATAATTTAATTAAATTTTCTTACTGTTAATATTTAGATGATGTACATAATATTCTATTCGTTTTAAAAATTATTTCCAAAATAATGAAATAATTTATGATATAAATATTTAAAATTGGAAACACTAAATACCTGTCGTTTTTTTTTATCATAAGCTTTAAAAAATCGTATTATTTAAATACATAGATAATTATTCTACCTACATAGGTTTATTTTTGGTCGTCTTTTTAACGGACTCGAAGAAAAATATTACAATTTTAAATTATGAATACACACATTATTTAGGTACATAATTATTAAATTATATTAAGCAAAATAAAAATTTGATTGAATTTAATTTACGAATTATTAAGATAGTTATTTATTGTCAAAATTACATTGGTAAGTAATGTTCTGCTTTAATAATTAATGTACCTAATATAATCAAATAATAGATACTATAAATATTAAAATTAGCAAGAATACAAATATAAACAGTTTATTATAGTGAATAAAGTACTTTTGGACTAGCATTAAAAGTACAAATATTAGATGCAACACCTACAGGAAAAATATTTTGTCGCTTAATGAAGTTCCTAAAGCCATTTTCAATTGAATATTATAATGTTATAATGTTATAATATTATAGGTACCAGGTACCTATCAAAATGTACATTTTTTAAACATAATTAATATCTACATTAAGTATATAATACAATTGAATTATACTTTAAATATTCCAGTAATTTGATATACCAAAGGTAAAAAAAAATGATTCAATACCTATAAAAGGAAAAAAAATATTTAAAGACCAACAAATTATGTATCTATGGTGTTATTTAAACAGCAGATGCTTTACGAATCAAATTAGATTTATTTGATTAATTGATTTAAAATAGTTTAATTTGTATACATGCTTAACTAGAAATATAGTATACTGAGTGAAATTAACAAGTCAGCAAAAATACATAACACGATGGGCTACCTACTTTTATTTTATATTTTCACATTATAATAAAATCAAAACCCATGTTAGAGCATGGATACCTTCTGGGTAACGACTGGAGGAAGTGAGTAATGAGTTATTCAGTTCAGAGATTGAGCTCTCCTAAATAGTGAATAACATAATATGTACCTATTTATTGAATTTGTGGACTAAATACTAAAAAATATTTAGATTAATAATTCTGGATATAAGTTATGATTCATGTAGGGAAGTATTTGTATTTAAAATTTTTAATATACAAATAAATAAAATATAAACTGACCGATGGTGGCATATTTCTATAAGGCATGCCATGTTGAGGAGGGAAAGGTGGCATGTTGTGTCTTGGTGGTGGCCAATTTTGGTTGTAATGTTGCTGTTGTTGGTTTTGAACCGGCGGCGGTTGAGAACCATCAGGTTTGGGATACTCATTGCCATAATTGTTCTGATAACGTGTCGCCGGATTTGATGACTGCAGCAGCTGGTTGAGCGTGGGTGTAGGTCCAGTCGGTTGAGATATACTCTGACCAGACAAGTAATGCCGCTGGGGAAACATAGTGCCTGGCGGTCCCGGCACCCGCATCATAGGCTTGGGGTAAGCATGCCTGAACTGGCCAAAACTGTTGGGCTCGGCATTACTATTGGCATGGTGCTGTTCTGGAGGTGGCTGATGGTGACTAAAACTGTTGCGATAGCCACCGGGAGGAGGCGGTGGATAGCCATCCTTGTCTGGCGGCATTTGTTCGAAATTGTTAGTTTTGGGCATGTCATTGTCGCCGGTCGACTGGTCACCGTGTTCCGGCCGGCCGTACAGCGGTCCACCACCGTTACCACTGCTCATGCCGTCGTAGTTGTGGTGGTTGGTCGGCACTTGCTGCTGCTTACCTTTCGGCGATTCGGGCGCCAGCAGGCTGCTGCCACTCATTGGTGCCCTGCGCTCGTGGCTGCCGTTCTGGAAACCGGGCACATCTAGCGGCCTATCTTGGTCGCGATTGTTCACGTCACCGCCCGGTTGGTTTTCCGCGTGCGTAGCAGCCATGTTACACGACGTTACAGGCAGCAGAACGTTTGCCAACACCCCGCCGCCACCACCCGTCAACGCCAGCGTAGTACATAATAACACGAGTCAGCTACGTTATGCCCGCGCCGTTCGCACTCGGCAAACCGAATATTAAACATAGCAATGGCGCACCGTACATAATTACCACTCGACGTGTCCACTGCGTCCATGCAGGTCGGTGTCCGCACCGGCATCGGACATGGCCCGTTCGTTGGCACTGCGTGTGCGCGGCGGCGGTTCGTTAACGGGAAACGAGCGATGACGACGACGACGACAGACGGCGGGCGAGAAACGCGAAACGAGGTTAGGACGGCAAAAGGTTACGACGCACCTCTCGGACGAATATCCTATCCCAGGGTATCGGCGGCGGCGGCACACAGACGCCACGAACGGAGAAAACGAAATCTATAGTAATTCGATTCGGCCGCGGTACGCTGAGCGGACGAGGAAAATATTATTGCAACGCACGACACAACGATAACCGAGTACACGCACACGGTCGACCGCGCACAGCACTTGCAATTTGTATAATCGTATACGAAAAATAATAACACTAAAAAATCATACGTGCCCGTGTGCGTATACGCAATATCCTTTTTCCAATAAATTTCGGTCGAGTAATACGCCGCGCACACTCACCGATTATCTCCCGTAGACTCTGAACGGAACAAAAATGTACGGCGGCCTACAGTGTGTACTCTCGGCCCGGCCTCACGCGCGCGTCCCGTGGCCACTCTGTTATCGGGTGAGACGACGCCGCCACCGCTCGCTAGTGCTGCTACCGCCGGCTTGAACATCGACAAATTTTTTGTTTCGTCTACGCTACGTATTCACTTTATCACGCGTAGTGAAATAAAATTATTATTATTATTTCTCTTTTCGGCACGACGGCTGCACACTTACGAGCAAATGAGGTTTTCAGAGTCCGTCCAGACCCAGCACGTTACGCATCCCGAAAAACTTTACGATATTTCAGGCCACGCCGATTGTCATTGTTCCACCCGCCCGCTGTTTACGATTTTTTATTCCATTTTTTAGCGCGCTCGTCGATAAAAACGATTTTCCGCAGGCTAATACAACGCGCGCCATCTACCCGAAAATCACAACCGTCTCGTCGACGCGGCTGCGGGTGGCCACGACGACGCCGGTCACAAACGATATAATATTACGATATATTATACCTACTTTTTAAATGTACGTGCGGCGGCGTCGGCGGTTGCCCGTTCCAACGGTCGGTTGCCCGCGTCTTCGCTTTTTTTTCGGCTCGGAACATTCGTTTGTTTTTGCGCCGCCGCGTTTTTGCACCTCTCACGACCACACGCACATGCACACGCATTGTTATATCGCCGTCGCCGTGCGTGTAATAATGTTATATGCTCGTCGTCGCAACGGCACGTTATAACCAACGGCTGGTGCGTTCCGAGTGTTGTTGCCATTTTTCTTTAGACGGCCGAAATTTCTTTTACTCCATTCCCCCGTCGCAATGACACGATGACAAACGCTGTTCGTTATTATTATTTTTATCGTCGTCGCCGGCGTAGAAAACCCGCACGGGTCGATCTAGCCTGCACGTCATAACATTATATTATTACAACACACTATTCGCTTAGTACGAAATGTGAAATATATGTAAACCAAATACCTGTATCGAGTATAGTATCTCTTCTTTTCGATTTGTTCTCGAGATTATTACGGCCAAGATCTCTGTATTTTACCGCATTATTATTAAAATGATTATAAAACATATCGTTGTACCTATCATCGCCAATGACACTATTTCTTTATTTTGTTTTATGAAATTAATTCACGAGGACGACATCCGAATTATAATCTATAATTATATACAAAAATGACAATAATTATTTCGTTCGAGGAGTCTACTTGTCACTTAATACAAAACTTTAAAATGATTGGTCTCTCATTTATCTCATCTTATTATAGTCAACCATACATTAATAAAAAAAAAATTTACTCTAAGTACCTATGTATTCTGTTTTTCGACTATATATAATTTTCAATTATCACTATTTGCTCAGTTATAAATTTATAACTATAATGTAATATGTACCTAAATCGAAATGTTATTTATTATATAACTTGATTCGTTTAATTATTTGTATATCATAAATTCATAACTATCAAATTACATAATTAATAACATTTGAAGAAACCAACTTATTTAGTTACACAATATTATAGTTTTTAAATCTGACCGAAGAGTAAAAATAAAATACAATATTTACGTAGATCATAAAAATAGATAATGGAAAATGTCAGTGATATGTGAATATGATAAAACAGCTTACTTGTGTGTAAATAATATTATGTATTATCAGTATTGATTTAAATGAATGTTCAAAAATAAACAAATATTTAAAATCGACATTAATCAAAGGTCTATAATGCAAATAACTAAATATATTTTCATGAAGATGTACAAATAATCATTTTGAACTGAGTCATTTAAATTATATTTACATGAAATTGTACATTAAATATTTTAATTTGTTTATTAGTACATAATATGTATAAAATAATATGTATAATATATTATAACAACTATTTTCAAAACTCAAAAATATTTCAAAGTAAATTAATTTAATACTACTATACATTATTAACAATCAATATTGTTTCACCTTAGAAACATTACTTTTTTTTTATAAAAATAAAATGTTTAAATATTAAATAATCCATCTCAACAAATGTTTTAGTTTATATTTAGATGGTACAAAAATATGTAAAATAAAAATGTGCATTTAAAATTTTGGATGATAAACAAATACTATATTGTTTTGTAATAAATTTAATTAACACTAAATATATAATATAAACAAAAATAAAAATATATATTCAATATTATAAGGAATTGTTTATAAATATTAAATTATAATACTATATCATACATTTTATGTTTATTTGAATATTAGTTTTAAAATATTTTTACTAAATAAAAAATATTAATTGAACAAAAATATTTTTAATGATTTAATTACTTGAATGGTCGTAAATAAATTATTTATTTATTCATATATTTATATTGGTAAAGTTAGGAATATATAAAATATTTAACTATTATTTTTTACTAATTATAAAAGGTTTCAAAGTATTAACATTCAACCCGTTGTATAAAAATTTAATAATACATGGGTTGGAAAATAATTTTCATTATTTATAATAAACAAAATCACTTATAATAAATTGTATACAAAATTTTCAATCTTGTAAATTTTATATTAAATAAACAAGTAAACAATTTAAGTAGCACAGATAAACTACAAAAATATATTTTTTCGTACCATTAATTAACTATATTAATTCAGTTTTATTAAAACAATTATGCAGTTCTCATAGCTTACATAATCATAAAAATGTAAATATATATTGTATAGTTATAATCCATAGTATTTACACTATTTTAGATCACCATGATTTTTTAAAGCAACTAATTTATTTCTTCTTTTGAGCAGTACCCCTGGCTGTCCAGGCCATTTTCAAATTTAGTGCAAAATATATTGAGAATCCATGAATTTGAACTGCTATAGCAATAAATATATACCAAAGTATACCATAGGGGAAATTCTGAAATTAAAGAAATAATTTAAGTACAAATAAATAATTATTAATTCTATAACATGATACTCACCCGCCAAAGTTGAATAGATTCAGTTGATGGACTTTTTGTAATAAAAGTATAAACTTCTGGAAGGTAAATAAAAAAGCCATAGACTACAGGTAAAACACCGAATGAAATAATCCATTTGATGTAAAAGGAAATATTTTTTATACAATTATGCTTAATTGCACGTAATGCCAGAAAAGATGCTGGCAAACTCAAACACCATAAATATTCCCAAAGCAATGGCTGAAATAATAAAATATATTTACTTTTTTTATAGTAGGTTAGGTTAGGTTAGGTTACTTATATAATACTAATATAATACTACTAATATTTTAAATTACAATATAAAATAGTTTTTATAATTCAGTATTAAAAATTATTATATTAAATAGTTTTTATTATTCAATATTATAAGCTGCATTTAGTAAGAAATTATTTCATTCACAAATTTAATTACCTTAGGGATTTCAAGTTCTTCAATTTCTAATACAAATATATCCAATCTATCCAAAACATCTGGGCATAATTTTGCACCCATAAGAAAGAATAGAATATAGTGAAATAGTATACAGTATTTAAGTCGACTTTTGTTTTGTACACTAAAAATCAATTATTAAATAAATATTTTAAAATAATTTATTATAAAGTTTAAAATATTATTAATTATATTTTTTAAAACCAAATTGATTAATTGGAGTATATGACAATAGAAAATGTTTTAAGCTATTATTTGTATAGAATGTAGAATATAATAAATGTATATCTATAAAGTATGTAGTAAGTACCTGATTTTGTAGTGGTCAGCAACTTTTTGACGATGAGAAAAATCTGAGCCGTCTGAACCAGCAATTGTTGGGCCCTTTGACGACATTGTATTGTTTTGTATTGTTTTACTAAAAAAGTAAAAAAATATACCTAATACTGAAAAACTATTACATAAGAACAATGTTCACACAAATAACATATCAAAATACATTGAGCTACATTCTCAAAAATAAAACTGCCAAAGTGGTCGGGTAATCGGGTCTCTGATTAGTGATAACAGCGAATTCTTAACCTAAATTTAATCTGCATAAGCAGCTGTTTCCTAGCTTCAGCATGTATAGCTATAGTGATAACTATAAATTATTTTTTATACAATTTTTATTTAATTTTAGTCCCGTATTTTACGGAATTATTTTTATGCAAACATCAGGCAATACCTAGACTTTATAGTAGATACATCATACTTAAGTGGACATGCCACATGCTTATGTTGGTTAATTGGCATCATTTGGCTTTGGTGTCTATAACATTCAAACCGCTTACAGTTAGGAAGCATTCTATATTTTAGCTTAACATGAATAAATATTTATACGTCGATAATTTTTTAGATTTTTTCATTGAAATAAATATTATTTTATGAGTAAGCAAAAAATATATATAATATTTATTATTTGGAACACGTCCCGATATCTGTTAAATGTTAGGTAATCCTATGCGGCATGCGCCTATCCTTAATGTGCTTTATAGTACTAAGACGATTTTCAAATGTTAATTATTACCTTCAAAATATTAATGCATGTTCTGAGGTAATCGTTATTTCTTGAAACTGTTTAAATTCTGAGATATGTCCATCCATAATATAAACAGTTATGGTCCATAGGCATCAGGTTCTTAAAATATCTTTGGAAACTGAACTTTTTGCTTTTGAGCCTCGCCTGATACTTGATGGCCTTCATGAGCTGAGCCCTAGCTCAATTTTTTCTATTGGGCTGTAGCCCATGTAGGTACTCAGCTGTTTTAACTGTAAGAACAAAATCTATAATAAGCTGTGGCTTGGCGCGGCGCGGCGCGTTAGCTGTTATCAGTCGCGTTCTGCGACTAAGAGTAAGCAACGGCCACTACTACCAATTCTCAGATGGGTAACCACACGGGTTTTGTAGTAATAAAAACTTTGCTACACTAATACACACGTATTAAAAAAACCTACAGTACCTTCTCACACAGTTCCACAGGCTAATAATCTTAGTTGTCGAAGCTCTAACACCCAAAAAAAAAAAAATTAAATAAATAAATAAATAAACAATAAAATAATTTAAATATATACCTATATTAATAATCTTTCTATCATTTTCCGTTTTGTTTTTGTTAAAAATTTAAATCTTAAATGTTCCTACAAACACTGAAACACAATTACAATGATTAATTTTATAATTTTCTACTTCTTAATACTGGACATACTTTTTATGCAAATACAAAAAAATGGTGACAGATGCAACCTATGCTTAAAACAGAGTGCGACGTAAATCTAATATTATTATAAGACTGGTGTATTCGTTTTTATTTATTACATCAAAAATATGTCTATAATTAAGAAGACTCCACATCCGCGTATATATTGTTTCCGTTTTACAAACATACAACATAGCATATTTATGTTCAATAGAACCGATTGTATAGTAAGCTTTAATATTAGAGTAAATAGGCTCTACTAAACTCTACAGATGACGTAGCTATGATCCTGACTTTTTATTCTTTATTAAAATGATAAAGCCAGAAATTATAATATAGTCATATAGATAATATGAAATTTATTTCTATTGAAATTTCTTAAATTAATGTTTGCGTATTAAACTGTACAGAACTACAAACATAGATCATTGACTTATTGAATATTTTGTTAAACTTTTATTTTTGACAGCGTAGACGGACTAACTTATAAGTAGACACTGAAATAATACATTTTCATGTAAATATTGTAACATTATTATAATTTTTTTTAACATATTTTATTATGTTTTTTATTTTATTTTATATATATACCCTCGGCAACATGGGCCATTGGGCTTGCAAAGAAAAATAAAATAAAATACATATATTGTATACTAAATATAAGTGTTAACTAAATTTTGGTATGAAGATTGACGGCTGTGATCAATTGGGTGATGTTGGCTATAGATTGAGGGTTATTGTTTAGTATTTCAGCTAATGATTCAGGCAGATTGTAGCTTGTTCAAATATTGTAGTATATTC
>JACXSJ010001791.1:0-70706 GCA_014851325.1 Pentalonia nigronervosa | reverse complement strand
ATTATTTGTTATTTTGTATGTTAAACTAGCTACTTGAGCTCAACATTTGTTTACGAATACGAGGTCTAATCAAAAAGTATCGAGACTGATACGATTAATCGTAAACCGGTTTGAGTATGAACTTGCACGTGCTATATTAATCTAACTTTATATGTTGGGAAAATATATTAGACATAGATTAGATTAAAATTGTCTCAGTAGGCTTCTAGGTGCGATTAAGTCAAGTGTGTTTTTACGTCCCGTCGGATTTCATAATGAGCGAAAATACAGAACAACGAGTGTGCATTAAATTTTGCCATAAACTGGGAAAAACGGCTACTGAAATCTACCAAATGTTATTGTTAGCTTATGGAGATGAAACCATGTCCCGTGCTCGCGTTTTTGAATGGTCACCACGACCCAAAAAAGCTCGTCAAGTTCGGAGTCAAGTGAAGGTCAACATGACCGTTTTTTTTGACTACCAAGGTGTTGTTCATCATGAGTATGCTCCAAAAAGACAGACCATAACAAAGGAGTACTACATTGATGTTCTTCGCCGTTTACGAGACGCTGTACGAAGGAAAAGACCCGAGTTTAAAGAGTCTGGTAGTTGGAAATTGCATCACGATAATGCACCAGCCCATTCAGCCCATGTTGTGCAGCAGTTTTTAGCCAAACATGGTAGTATACCGTTTTAAACTTGAAAGTCATGATTAACTCATCAATTTCGAGGAAATTATTATCAGTGGCACGGTGCATAAATTAGTAACAATTGTACTTTCTTTTTATTTCTTTCAACACTTCTGTGTAGTTCTTCCTAACGCTTAGGGAAACTATATTGAGAAAATCGAAGAATAACCTCTTCAAAGTACCAACTAGATTCGATTTTCGATCGATATATATATATACAGCCGCTTGAAACTTTTGCAGAACTTCTTCTGCCCAACTAAGTGTTCACAGAAAAATATAAAAAAAAATAACATATTTTAAAACCAATACATTTATCATTTCACTCAAAATCTAAAATCTAAAAAATAAAAGAATTAAATTTGTATGATTTACTTCTTATTAAATGATAATGTGGGAGAAAAGATACACTTTTCACGCAAAATGAACACGCATTAATATAACTGTGTTTGTATGTTACAAATTAAATTTTATGTAAAATTTTTAATATTCTCAACTCGAGATGCCTACCAGTACTTATTACGTGTTTAAAATACCTCATAACTTTTCTTGTCATAATAAATAGCCATTGCCATTTGCCGGGTTTCACAATAGTTGGTACATTTTAATTTTTGTCATTATTGTCTTAACTGTAGTTTTGGATCCATACCCAGAGGAGGTGAGTTTGTCTTAAATACATCAATTTAATGACATTAAATTAATTAAATATTCAATTACTTCAATTAACAACTGGTACGTATTGTTTGTATATTAAATGTGTTCACCGTCATTGTGACACATTACATTCACTTGTAAGCAATGTAACATTAATTATTATTGGTTACATTTGATTTCAGACTTGTGATTTACGATTAGAAATCAGTGAAATACATAATATGAACTTTAAGAAGTATAGAGTATGTACATTAAATTAGATTAAAATAAAATTGTTCAAATTATTTTTCACGTATAATTTGTAAATTGTATTGTATATACTATTTATAAATAGGTATACTTATTTCTCTATATTTTCACTATCAGATGTTATTTTATGTACTTAAATTAATTCAGTACATCTATAGTATTTACAAATATTGTCAATTCTTCTCGGGTGTTAACTTATAATTATACTTGTTTAAGTGGTTATTTTTGAGATCAAAATTCAAAAGTTAAATAACTTAATTGTTTTTCGTTGTACTCATATAGTAGTGTACATCACAATAAATTTTGTCTTGTATACATTTAACTCATGTATATTTGATGTTGCATTAAAATAAAACCATTAATTTAATTTAATTATATTAGTTATGTATAATATAGGATTCGGTAACCAGACATCTTGTCTGTCAATAATTTATAAATTTTTCTTAAGATTGTAATCTTATACTATTTTAACTTACTAAAACTTTTCATATATTTATAAAGTACGTATTATGAAATTAGGTAAAATGTATTAGGCATTATACGTTGATATGTTTAAACAATATCAATACGACAGCAGAAAATTTAATTAAACCTCTGTAGTGTAATCCGATTTCCTTGTATCTTGTATATTTTTCTAGTTTCAATAGAAATTTAAATGTGTTTCAATAATAATATCTAATATTATAATAATGATCACGTGGCGCTTTGTATAGACATTTTAAGAACATCGTATTGTCCCTTTTCCGGAAGAAATATAAGTTAAATATTATGGTTGGTTAGAAATTAAAAGTACCAAGTATATTGTTTAATATGTTATCAAAAGTAATGATTAAGATATACAACTTAAGATACCCAACTGAGGATGAAATTATAATCAATAGTATCTATTTTTAATGGGAAAATTTAAGTTTAAATTAAAATGTACGCTGTATCTAAATATTTACTTTACCTAATTTAAGCGTAAAATCGTGTGTATATTAGTAACCATACCAACTTCACACCACTTTTGGCCACACTTTTCGTTAATTTATAATTTATCAATAATTATAATTATAGTACCTACATAGATCATAGTTATAATAGTCTTTATATTATTTAAATCGTCGCAATAATGTATGGACATTTAAAATGATAATTAGTACCGCTTTTATAAGAATTATATAGCCTGATAAATACAATGCGATTTATTTACATTATCATATTTTTATAAAATTTAAAGAATCAAACTGGTAATTACTTACTATAATCATAATAAACAAAATAAAATAAACGTATACGTTTAATAATATGATTATACAACTATTTACCAAATAATAAAATATTTTAGTCTCAAATTTCAAGCAATGGTTTAATGTTATGATTGCTTTCTGTGGTAAATAAGTATGTAATACATAATACATATTTCTATAATACTCATTTTTTATTCACATATAACGTATTTATAAATCTATATTGTTCACTGTAATTGAACACGTTACACACGCGCTATGTTAATAAAATACCATAAATATGAATAATAAACATTAATCTACTAATACTGTTGACCGTTGTTGTTGGTTATAGTTACTTGACGACAATTAATGTAAAACAATAATGCATTATTAGATATATTATAATATTTTTTTATTTAAATATATAAACGCGTGGTGATTAGTTGAGCATAGAATGCTCATTATTGCAATACTTAATTATTAAAAATTAATTTAAAAAAAATTCAACTTTTAATTTTTTTCAGGTGATTTTTTTTTAGTTTTATTATATACTTTTTAGATGATAATTCATTATTTACTTTGATTTTTAAAAGTTAATATTACTACATGAAAATATCTAAGTATAATTAATGAATATTGAACTATAGTAGTTTCTTGTATATAAGAATTTATTAGTATAAACTTGAGTTATTAACCGTCACAGTTACTATGATTTATTTTATTGTATTCTTTTTGATTATCAAAATTTTAAAACAATTAAAAAAATTTTTTTTAAATATTAGCTTAATGTTTGTTATTTATCAAAAAAAAATAAGTCATTAAAAAATTAATCTGTTGTAGAAATTACAATGATATAAATAAATAAAAATGAGTTATATTTTTAAAATAAGTAGTGTTTATAATATTAATATTATATATTATACAAAAATTAAAAACGTAATAGTGTTGTGGTATCAAAAGTATCATCCTGTATAGTTGTGTTATCTATATTAAGGTAAAAGTTAATAAGGTAAAATACAATCATTATTTTTTATTTTTCTGATCGGAGTCGTAAAAACTTCCCTGTGTAGAATCTTAAACAGAACTAACTTGCTTTTAAAATGTTAAAGTAAAAATTAAATGCAAGATCTTTTGAAATTATAAAAATAATTTGTTTTATAGTTTTTGGTCGTATACTGCATATGGTACTCTTGTTGCCATGGTTACCAATAGCATTAATGATTATATAAAAATATTATTTTATGATATATTTTGTTGTCCTAGACTCCAACAGGTATTACATTGTCTTCAATATTTAATAGTTAATATACGGTTCTATTGACATTAAATTGATTAAATCGTTTGCTATTGTTTCATGTATCTACTGTATTTCATATTATATAGTACCCAAGATTTATCACATATTGTTTATATATGTTTACCGTTTGATAAAATGTCAATTTGAACATAATATTAAATTAATAATCGAGAATCAAGATAACATTAATAATAGCTTATGGGTTATATTTCATTTTACACTCGGGAAATACGTGTATCAAACTACCGGGGAAATATACATTTAGGTTTCATTCTCCATACATCATTTTAATTGATTTTATTTTATTTTTTATAATTATAACTAAAAATAATTTTTTTAATTTCAAAATAACAGAATTGGTTTTAATTTTTACAATTATTTACAGAAAAAATATTTTTATAAATAAGCTAAAATGTATTAATCTGATAATATCAACAGGGTGGTTCACAATAATTCTATACCTAATAAGAAAAATATTCACACAATATCCTCGATTGAAAATTGTATAGAAAAGTAATTGCATTTATTTCAAGACGATCTATAAAAGCAGCACAATATTTTATTTGAATTAGTTATAAGAAACAATACGAATACAATCTTAAACTTTCGGTGTTTCAGAAAAAAAAAATTTTCGACAACGTTTAATATTGGACACACATTATAACTACACACAGGCACAGAGCAAATACATGTGTATGTATAAATATATATACACACATGATACAAATCATCTATATATATATATATATATATATATATTAGAAAGACTATAAACAGTTTCCCGTCGGCATGAAAGGGTATATTCGAGCAACGTCAAATGTATGTCTGGATTGCCGTTTATAATGCTTTCTTTTGTGTTACACGCAGTTCTTTGGTGGAAAATTCCCTCTTAAGCGAATAACATTGCATACAAGTGAGAGAAAAAAGAAGGAAGCATTTCTCTATTATTGTTCAATGAATGTTCAAAAGCCTTCCAAGATAATTATTTCTCTTGCAGGTCGTATTATGACGTTTACTGGGAGAACTGGTATATGGTAAATTATACTTTATATACATATGTATAATAGGTGTATAACAATAATCTAATCTTGAACAACCTTTGCAGTTGTCCTCATACTTTACAGTGCTCTATTTACCGATAAGTCATTCAAAGTTATGGCTGAAAGTTTATGGTTATGGTAATAAGTAAAACTAACAAACAATAGCATAAAACATTTTTTTATCGTTATAATCTTAGGAAATAATACAATAATTTCAAAAAAGTATTTATATAAAACTAATAAAATTGTTATATGGGTTTTTTTAAATCTAAAAAAAAAATAATTTAGTTCAAACAAAAATATTGTCCAAAAGTTTTACATACGATTTATGAACAAGCAAATCCCTTAACCAAGCTCTGTTCAGAAACTTGTACTACCTACATATTATAATGATTTAAAATGTTAAAATATATCTTTCATCAATGTGAGTGAAGTGATAATAAATCCTATTACATAGACTTTATATCTGATTTAAAATTTTATTTTCCATTTTGGATTCTTAGCGAAGCAGAGAGTATTTTTTTTTTTAATCGTTGTATATGTACGTGAAGTAGTCAAAATAATGTTTTGATTTTTAATTACGGTAGTGATTTCTGTTAAAAAATTGGATCTGGTTGATACTTTTAAAATTATTTTAAATTGAAAATTTCAGTACTTTTCAAAAGCGTCGGTAAAAATAAAAAATAAAAGAAAAACAGGAATTTCTAAGCAAAACTAATTTTTGATAAATTTTGTTTCTTACTCAAAAATGAATAACCTTAGAAATGTTTGAAATTTTTACCAATTGTTTATAACAACATTTTCTGTACACGATAACAATTTCAAAATAATTTGACTCATTTTAAGGTATTTATAGATATTTAAAATTTTCAATATTTTTACTTATTATTTTAAATATGTTATCTAAATATTTTTCGCTAGTTCAAAAAGCTTAACAAATTAATACAAAGTTTCTCATAAGTTGTTTTTTAACAATTTAAAAATATCAAAGATACGTAAGCACAATTTTTTTTAGTAATATTTGAAGTTCAAATTTTGACAAAGTTCGTCAAAACCACAAACATTTGCATATAATTTTATAATTAAATTAGTAAAATTATAAAATTTTAAATTTGTATTGCTAAGACTGGAATATTTATTACAAGATTTTCCTAACTAGTTCATACTGTAACCAAAAAAAAATTAAAAATATAGACTTAGTTTTTTCTAATGACATTTTAAGTTCAAATTTAAACGAAATTAAATATTTGAACAAAGAACAACAATTTAGTCATTTTATTGTAATTTAAAAATATTATTTGTAAATACTTGTAACTTTAAAGTATATTATTATATTTTAAAACCATAATGACGTTTAAAATGAAATTTTTGAGGTAAAATTTAATTCAGCATACTAAATTACCAATTTTAAAATAAATTACTTTAAGAGCAATAAGATCATAAAATATACTTAGTATGTTGACAAACTGTTTTCGCTCAAAATTATTTTTCGTAAGCAATAATTTATCATTAAATTCAAATTGAATATATCCAATACAATTACTCACTTAACACCTATACTGCACAGCAGAGTGGTACCCACTTGTCAACCTTTTTTTTTTAACTTTTTAGTTATTTTAATTACTGACTACAAAAACGTCACAATAGGCTTTCCTCTAATTGGAAGAGGACTGCAGAAAATTTTTTATTAGACTTCTGAATAAACAGCAGTTAATGTTTTTTTAAAATAAATTAAATTTATAAATGTAATAATATAACAATTGATGTTATCTTAGTATTCTATTAATTTTAAGCAAATTTCTACTTAAATACTTATTATTTTTTAATTCAGAAAATATTTTATGTTACTTTGAATTTGAATAAACTACCTAATTAGTATTTTTCTAAATAATAACAAAATGTGCATATTGTATCAATGACGGTTTAATAGTTACCACGTGTCTAATTTTTTGGAAATAGGTATGATGTAACAATTTGTTGAAGTATAAAATAAATACTTCTAAAATGTATTATGTCATTTATCAGTATATTTGCATACTAAATAATAATAACGCATGTATTATACTCCACTGCATAGCGTATCTGACTATTCCAGTGCTTTTATTTATTTCAGCTTTGTTATTATATATTAACAATAATTTTATAAAATATATATTATATTATACAATAATTACATATATACAGTTCTTGATAAATAACTCGCACAATATAAATAAGTAGTATCACAATCCGCTAAGAGGTTTTAGTGAGCTTAAATAACATAAACCGACCGACTTTAAATCTAATTGTTATTCAAACATCTTATCTACACTACACAAAATTCAACAATTTTTTTTTCAAATTCTAACTATAGTGATTGTTATAGATATTTTAGTTTAAATTTAAGAATACAATAATAAATATATTCACATGACATAACACAACGGTTAAAAGTTTTTAGATAATAGAACATTTTTCTGGAAGTTTAGAAACCGTAATTAAATGTCATAACATATTATTGTATTGTAGTTAAAAATTTAAATAAGTTATATTCTATCAATATTACTTTTCTTGGTAATTGTTTTTATTATGTCGTGAAGCTCAAATTATTTTCAAAGTGAATTGAATTGTTAAACAATTTCTATATTAGCGTTATGATTATTTGACTATGCTCCTGCTATATGACATTTAACGAGTATTAGGGTTTCGAAATCACATATTTTTAAGTTCTAAAAAAAAGTTTAAAGAAAAGTTTATTGAAATTTTCAATTCATGAAGAAGAATTGTTTATATTTCTTGTATAAGTAGTTTTCTGGATATATTATTTATACATTTTATTTAAGTGTTCAAAATATATTTCAAATTAAAACTTTTCTTTTGTAGTTTAACGTAACAGCATTAAATATTTACTGTAACTAGGCATATTATGATTTATAATCAATAAACCATTTAAAATAGAAAAATTATTTTAAAATTATTATTGAGCTTTAAGAATAAGTGTAAATAGCTAGTTATTTTGTTATGATTTATTACCCAGAAACTTTTATAACATAATAAGAGTCTTGCGAAATATCAGTTATTATTGATTCCTTTTTTTTTAATATTAAATAATTTATAGTGTTAAACAAAAAATATAAAAAAGATAATTTATAATAATATAATATCAATAATAAATTGTTTAACATCTACTTATTTTAGCGTGATTAAAAAGTTGATGATCTTTTTATCCGTTGTAATTAGGTTCTATAACTGCAAATTCATACTTTAAGGAAAATGTTTTTAACTTCTAATAAATTATATATTTTATAGAAATAGCAAGCTTAAAACTATTTTACAACCAAGTGCCGGTAAATATATAAAAATGGTATGTTTATATATATATTTAAATATAAATTAAATAACAGTATGAAATACAAAGAAAAATAATATATAATAATATTCATCAAATAGATACAATTTTTGTTTTGCTATTTTTGTATCACTCGTATTCCACAGAAAGAACAAATACACGATTGATACTTGAATACATTATGTTTTGCAAAAATATGATTACAATAATATGCAAACTATATTCAAAGATATTCTATACGAATATATTCTAAAACGATACGCCACATAACATTATTTTCTAAATGCCAATTTTTTTTATACAAGAATTTCCATTAAACAACGATATAAAGTTTCAAATATTATGTAAACAACAGTGTTGAATATTTTATGATTTAAAATAAATTATTATTTTTAATTAATTTCATTAAATGAAATGTTAAAAAAATATGGAAGTTTTCTAACAAACGTTGGGGGTTCTAAATATAATATTATTTATGATATGTTTTAAGTTATGACACTAAACTTTTTAAGTATTTAAAAATATTATATGAATAATCTTATAATTTCATATTAAATAAAAATATTAAAAACTACAATCATCTCGAAAATTTAATCAACTTCATCAGTGTAAATACTTTAAAGTAAAAATTAAAAAACATACTAAACCAGAAAGGTCTTGAAATTTAAATTTAGAAAGTATAAACTTAATTCAAGAAATTATTTTTATTATGTACCTATTTTAACTATAAATCTTAATTTAACTAATTCTATTGTATCCACAATCGTTAAAATTAACAAAGCGATTTGTTGATATTTTAGATATAAGGGTTAAAATAGTTATTGATTAATTTACTTGCTTCTGCCCAAAAATGGTCATTCTGGCTGGAATAGTGTGGTAATTCTGGTGGATTGCACTGATTTATTTTACACTCTCTTTCTTATACTTCTTTATTTTCTTTGTAAGGCAGTATACGTATTACATATATAGTATTTCAAAAATTGATATTTTAAAACCCTTTTATCAGTTTTGTCAATTTTACTTAGGCTGTATGTATTTTTCTATAAACTATTTCATTCCGTTACTTTGTTCTTAGAAACCTGAAACTTAGAACATTTACTTATCATTTATGACAATATACAATCTATTAAAATCTTTATTCCTTTAGTGAAGTGCACTCTATTATCAAATCTGCTTCTCCAAGATAGCTGAACATTGAAACACTAACTCATATGTAATAATAATATAATAGTAAAATTTACAATAACTAAAACACCTGAATGAATCAACATTTTCATATTGACTCGGTATCGGTTATAATTATTTATTTTTCTAGTTATAATAATAATTTTTTAATTATTTTATAATACAACTGCTATTATTTATTATAATATATCTATATCGTATAGAGACCATGAATATGACTTACCATTTTGTTTTTATATAAAAATATATATTTATCATATGACTGTTGATATTTAAATATTTAAATTCAAATATAAAGAATATTGATATAAAATATAAAAATAAAATGTATGGTTCTAATTATTATTAATTTTCTAAAAATTATAAACTAACATTACTCATTAACATTTTTTTAAAATAATAATGGTATTTTTCTATTATACAATATTCTTATATTTTTTTTTATTATAATATTCTTCTATTGTACAAGTAAATATAATAAAACTCTAAGTGAATAAATTACTAATAATTTATTTTTAAAAATTACTGGAAAATAATTTTTAATTGACTAATGTAAATATAATATATTCTTTTATAATAAATTACTAATTTAAATTCAGTTAGAATTTTAACGTCTCATATATCTGCATTCCTCTATTTCAATATTTTAAATTTGATATCATTATACATGGAATGTAGTCATAACATAGTAATTTACTTAATATTATATAGGTTTTCTTTATTATAGTTTAAATAGGTAGCCAATAAAACTATACTGCATTATATTAAACTAGTTTTTTTTTAATAAAACACACTCAAGTTTCAGTTAAAAATTCGTTTAGTTATATTTTCAAAGATTCATATTTTTCATATATTTTAAATAGTTATAATAACTAAACAATAATAATTTTATACAGATATTGCACATGTTAAATTACTGGACAATAAAATATGAACTGTTTAATCAAGACATCGAGTTATTATATGATAGCTTATAACTACTTCCGTATACTTTCATGAATTGAATACTGCTTATGATTATACATTGATAATGTATATAAGTTTAATTAATTTAACAGTAAGTTCGCGTATAAATTTATATAGGAATACATTTTAATAGTGAACTAATAAATAGATTTAAAAAGTCACCTCATTATGAAGTGTATATATTATTCAAAGTACCTAGAATCAATATACATAGATGCATATTGTTTTATAGATGAAGTATTAACACTAAACAATGTATAACATTATATTAGATCAAAGTAACTTATCCTACATTTTTTAACATTGGTACTCAGAAAAAACAGGCTTTATGGAACTTTCTTTGTGTTATACTCGTATATGTGGTTTTAGCCTTTAGATAATAAAAAAACAATAAGTAATCAAAATTACTTGTCAGCTAAAGTAGTGTTAGAATTAAAAAAATATAAAAAAAATATCAGCATAAGTGATAAGCGAAAATAATATAATAAATATGTTTGTTGTGTTTTATAAGCCTTATATAATTTCGATCGTCAGCAATCAGTATAGTTATAACCTTTTTTTGCATTTGCATGTCAGTAATTTCAAGTGTTTGGCACTTGCTCAATGCTGTCACACGTCGCTAAATCGAAATATCACCCAATTTGCAGTAAAACGCTACGCGTTATGTAGGTCACAAGGTAAACAAGCATTTATATTCTCTATCCATACTTAACGTAGCAAGAACATAAGGTAACATAATATTACTGCAACAGCATTTTTCATGTAAAAAGACACGATTTTTTTGTTTAAAAAGTTAATTTCATAGAAAGAAATCAACTTCGGTACATTTTTAAATTTAACTTTAAAACTTATTGTGACAGACAAATTAGACTACCTACAACAAGTTACATATAATTACTGTAAATATAGCCAAAACCGGACAAGTCACTCTGCTGTATAGTAGGTTTCCTTTACCTTGTTATTGAGTATATTACAGTAATAAATGTGTTGAATTTTAATTCAATGATATAAATAAAAAATATATTATATAATTTAATACAAAAAAAAAATATAGTCTCCGTTTTTCTCGATTTTATTTCTAAGAACATTTTATAATTCATTGGTAATTTAAGAAATTTATTTTTTTATTTGAAATACGGTATTTTGACCTAAATTTTTCCAAAAACATTGCATATATTTAATAATAATTATTGTAGTAACATTATACATATATATCATATATTTCTGTATCATATCTTATAACTTATAAGTAAGTACTACAGTCGAATGGAGTGAATTAACCGTTCTTGGTATTGATAACTTCAAATTAGTTTAAATATTTTGATCATATTGTTGTATATAGAAAATAATGATGTATAATTGCGGTAAGTTTCAAATCCTTACACCTAATATTTTTTAAACCACAGAGTTACATATTCAATACAATTCTTACAGGAAAAATTGTTATTTTTCGTTTAAATATTGAATATATTGTAAAGATCGGAACTTTAAATGCCTGTAAAAATAATAATTGTGCTAAGTAACTTTAAATATTTTTATTATGCTATAATGCAATAATAATAACTTATGAAAATGTATGAAAAAAATTGTACTACATTTTCAATTCTAAGCTATTAAAATTAAAAATTAAAGGGTTTTAAGATTTTACTGCTCCAAAAATTATAATGAGAATAGACTAAAAATAAAATACACTGACTTCTAAAACTAATACATTCATCAGAGCAATCAGAATCTAAAACATATAATATTTTAAAAAGTATTGATAGATCTTTGCCTAAGTGTTATAACAATTAAATTAGTGTTCCTTTATTTTATGAATACAGTTTTTGTTTTACTGCCAAATATGCAAAAAAATGGATAATCCAAAAAATTTTAATTGTACCAATATTTTTAAAGTCAAAAATTGTTTAAAATTTAATACATACATATCGACATAAATTGTGATGATTTTACACCATAGTTTGCTATTGAAAAGAGCAATATGAACATTTAATTATAAATATTGTATTGAATTATTATTTGAATTAAAATTAAAAATTTGAACCGGATCTACCTAGTTATGTATAAATTTCCCAATCGTTACTCGAGTCATAAAACTTTAAATTAGAATTGCTTTATAAATATAATTGGATAGTAAAAAGAAATATAATACTTACTCAGCTTCTTCAACTGAATCTGTTTTGGCTAGGAAGACACAATTGAGCAATATAGTGGTCATAACCACATAGTCGAATATTTGATTAGTAGAAATGTATATGCACAGTTGCCGAAACGAGTTCCAAGGAGAAAACATAAAGAAAGACTTGGTGGCTGTGAAACGATGTATATAATTCTTCCGAAATCTTTTGGACACCACGCAAAACGTCTAGAAAAATAAAATATAATAATGAAACAATAGTTTATGTACAATACACATGCAATTATTACTGTAAATACAACATACAATTCATATTTATTGGTATTATTGTATTTATTACGATAAATAACTTCGCTCAACGGTGGAATACTTTCCGCGTGCATGTTATGAGAGGGAGATTTAATGTTTATACCAAAAAACACCCTAACCAAATAATAAATAATATAAACTACAAAGCACTAAATGGAGATTTACTCATTTTCTATTGTTACCAAATACCAAATATTACATTGATACAAACTGAATATTATTAATCATATCATATGTTACCAAACAAAGAACATTATATTTTGTACATTGTTATTATGCGACTATTTTAAATTCCACGTTCTAAATAATTATCACACTGATTATATTGTAATAATTAATGTATTTCAGCTATATAAATTGAACTTGAAATCATAATAGGCTCATTGAAAAGCTTATGACATAGTTTTATCTTATGTTCACTATAGTCGTAATTCAAATATTAAAGTCATAGTCGTCATAGTTTAGCATCTATTCAATTGTTAAACTGTAACCCCGGTAAACTATTCGATATTCTTCTCAGGCGGTATTTAGAAATGATAATGTTCAGGGAATATTTTGGAAATATTTTAAGAATAGTATAGTTAATAAAACATTCTCATACTTTTCTGGAATATTCTGGATTACAAACGCCGTCAGTTTTACAAAACTTTGGATAGGTACTCATATACCTTAAACGATATCGAATAATTTGGAAGCATAAATAGCATGATGTAACAGCTGACATCCAGACCAATTGAAAAATCTCTATCCTAAGAATTTTTGGACGGTTTCTTTATCATAGGTATATAGTATGTTTCATAATCGAAGACGGATTCGAGATGAAATCGGTTGATGAGGTCAAATAAGCGATCGATTAAGTAGAACTGCAGTGATTTAGTTATCTCATACAGTCATATATATAGTTATATATCTCTATGTAAAACAAAAAAGAGCGGTTTACACAATAAATACCATCTGATATCAAACTACCAATGTATATATAAACTCAAGACGCAAGTGAGTCTCTACTCAAGTATTAGGTCTACGACTCTGGAGTACCTCGGTTTTCCCAGTTGATTTGTCGTATTTTAAAACAGATTCTTTCAATGAGCCTGCAACACGGTAGAAATGATAAATTCAACAAAACAAACATGACATAAAATAAAAATAAATCAGTGTACGTACCGGCCGGTGTTGCTAGTTCCTGGATGGGTGACCACCCGGGTTTATAGCAACAAATCCTTGCCACACATACAAAAACGTGTTATAACCAACCGTACCTCAACCCACAATAAAAACCTACTATAAAAACCTACAAACAGCTAATGGCCATAGTTGCCGGGCTTAAGATCAATAAAAAAAAAAAATAATAAATCTATACGAATAATAAAAAATATATATACACTACAAGGTGATTAAATTTCTTAAATTTGAGTAAGATCTGTGTAAATATGGCTCAAATATTTATGTCATCCTTAGGCCATTTGTTGTCACTATAATTAGTTATCCAAGTATCACAAGGATAAGGGGTCGAGTTAAAAGAAACATTCTTTAATTCCTGTTTTAACCCTAATTTGTCCTAATTCATCATACACGCTAGTTGAATTTATGATTATTCTGTGACATTTCATCATTATTTATCATATACAGCAATGACATATATACCTAGATATCAAAAATACATTAATAGGATAAGAAAATTAGTTTATATTAGCCTTATTAGATTTACCTAACCAACTAAGACTTTTTACAAGAATTAAAAAATAAATTACATTTATCAATATTGTAATTTATAAACATTTTGGTATTAAATAAACTTTCAAAATGTTAGTTTATAATTAAACACGAGAACCAAATATACACTTATATTTAATGTGTATACGAGTTCATGACAAATGTAAAATTTTCTTTAAAATTAATTCGTTTTTAAATTTGAAGCTTTACATGTAGATAGATGATTCATAATATACGAGTATTTGAAGTTAATAAAGACAATTTAATGTAATGGTTTTATTTTAATTTAAAGGAGAAAATAATCAAACTTGATTAATTTACAAACTACAAATCGTCATAAATTACGATAAAATTTAGGAGGTATCTACCAAAAGCGTCTTAAATACTTTACCGCCTGTGGCTATAATATAATTTACATTCTCCTAACTTTTAATGTAACCCACCTGATGTTTTAATATACATTTTCTAATATATAAGTATATTATGTTCAAACTTTAATACAATTAATTAAAAATATAAAAATATAAATAAGGAACAAGAGTGTATTGGATCACTATGACAGATGTCATTGAATTTTAAAATAATAATAAATGATAATATACAAAAAATGATTTTGAACAAAACTAAGTTTATATTCAAAATTGATAAAAATATTGTTAAAAACAGGTGCTTGATTAAAATTATTCTTTAATTTTCACGATTATTTGAAAATTACTAGCAAATTATGAAATTACTAGCGAACTAAGTACCTACTTTTAATATTGCTTCAAAATGTTAGAACAAAAAAATAATGTGTGAAAAACAGATAATAATATTATAATAAAATCAGACCTATCTTCATTCAAATCAAAATCTAGAAGAAATAAATATATACAAAAGTTAGATATTGCACTTATGGAGAAGACGATTCGAATCAATAAATAAAAAGAACTCAAAAATATTAGTTCAGCATTTATTTTACTCAACTATCGATTATTGCGCAGACGACTGAGGCGTGCATCGGTGGTCGGTCGATTGTTCAAAGTTCAAGCTATAAAAATAAATAACTATAATAATAATGTCATGACAGTTGCACAATCAGCACATGTAAGCTCTTGTAACTAAAATAATATGATTTAATATTTTATACATCACTTAATTTTTGTAAATACATATTTAATTCTCTTCATGAAGACAGTTATATAAATTATGGGAATAATATCAACGTTCTTACTTCTGTATAAGTAAACCTGTTCCAGGTTTTAATTATAAAAATACTTTTATTAGTACATTTTCTTTTCGTTTAATTAGGTTTTATTGTCTTACTCAAATTGTTTCCATAAAATGTTTTCAATATGTACATTAAATTAAAATAATTTGATACATTTTTTAAAACTTTTTGGATATCACTTAAAATGTATAATATTAGACATTTTTTTATGTAAAAATATTGATTACTTATTATTTTTGTATGACAAACTGACAACTTCCGAAAATAACTTAAAATTTATGATAAGTAAAGTTAATATTTGAATTTTCAATAGTTTTTAAATGTTTATCATCATCGAATTAAGCTATCTCATATGATAACCTATTTGTCCACAATATTATTTACCTAACGTTTTTGATAACATTCAAAGAACTATTTAAGTCGAACGGATAGTAACACTAAAACAAATACCATAACAACAGACATATAACACTATAGTATGTAATTCATTTTTTTGTTATTTACTTGTACAAACCTATATACAATTGTCATTCCAAATAAAATAACTTTAATATGTATTAGTGAAAAAATGATTATTATTAATTATTTTAATATTTGATTTATAACTGACAAGGTATAATAAATTACACATACAAAATAATTTAATTTAATTAGTAAAACAAATTATATAGTTTGCTAAAGTTGTGTATTCATTTTTAATTCACCAACCATTGTAATTTAAAAACGATTCCAAAAAGCTCATTTGTAGATGAATAAATTTAATTGTTTTAAATGCTTCAAAGGCATAAAATCACTATACTAAATTATTATTTTCAAATATTTTCAAAAAATATATACATATATAATGTAGATAAATGTATCATAAGAAATTAATATTTTAGTTACACAAAATGGCTGTAATAAAAAAAAATACAATGTCGCAAATAAATCTTCATTTATATAACTAAAATAATGATGTACACTGCAATCCAATATATCATTATATTAATACAATATCTGACTACGGCATAATATGAGGTCAAGCGGTATTTCATATATCTCATTTGTGCACAAGAAAATACTCAATTTGAAATGTATATTGTAATCACATAACACATTTTCTATAAAAAATTGCACTTAACACATATGTGCGCTCAACCATCGATATGTTTTAAGTGCCTCGTATTTTTGCGAACAAGAAATTATAATATTTTAAAAATGAAAACATTGATATTACACAATACGAACATTTCTGCAGTAGGTCAAACTCACACAGACCTATATGATGGTTATCAGAGGTTAAGAAAATAAAAATAAATGTATTATAATACACATGGTATCGGAAAAAAAACAATTGCTTTCTCGTTTGACTTAGAATCTAAACAATAGTAAATATAATTACTGCCTAATGATCTGTGGAAGAAGATGACCCTTATAAGTCGAGTTAGTATTGTTACCTATTAATATTTCATTGAAATCATTTCAAAAGGGAGGTTTTGAATGTTAATTGCCAAAACTTTTGACCTACCCCTTGAATCATAAATTTTACAAACAACTTTGCCGGTACACCATCATTCTATTGTGCTACCGCTGGACTCTAGACTGCCGTGTCATGCACAAGTACAATAGCCAAATAATATTCTGCACCTTTGGGTTAACGACTTGTGAAATTCCACAAATCATAAGCTCTTCTTAAATTGGATGGATGGATAAATAGAATATCGTCCTAGATGCCAATGTGGTTAGCTAGTTAGGCAATTTTAATGAGAACACTGATATAATACTAATAATACAATCTAAACTCTACAGAAATTTAAATTATATTTCATACAACAAAAAAGAAAAATAGTGAAAAAAACTATATTCAAATCCTATAGATTACAAAATAGTGATAAAATCGTTAGCATATGCTCAATACAAAATTACATATTTTATTATTAACATACAAGTATTATTTAAACTCAAATTCATCTCGGCCCGTAAAATTAATATTTAATTTTTAACTAATAAGCTATATACCTAATATAACAATTATTTACATACTCTAAATGTTAGTAAAACTATACATTTATACATTTTTTAAATTCATCTAAATATAATTGTTTTTATGTTTTGAAAAAAAGTATTTGATTGAGTAAAAATGAACATTTCTTGTAAAATGCATCAACCTTCAAGTACGTAAACCTTAATAAGACAAGTCATTTATTGAATAGTGTCATCGATTTATAAGTGTGATAAAGTGATTATATTTTACTTTGTTCCACTAATGGGGCAGTATTAGTTTTCAAGAGACAGCGATGGATAAGAAATCATCCCTGAGGATATATCAAATAAGGTGCAATATTTCATTGTGTGTCATGACTCATGAGTAAATTTCGATTCAAGAACAAAGATAAATACAAGACATTTAATATTAACTTGATAAGTAAATTACTTTTCACTAAAATAATATGACTCGCAAGGGTAAAAATATTACAATACATTTTCAATAAATTACATAATAGTACTAACAAAATATAATTATTTTGAACGTAAAATTTTTTTTTAAAAAATTAAGTGTCATACCATATTAAAGTTTAAGTTTAAAATTATAAATAAAAATATATGCGAGATAAATTGTATTAATTAAATATTAGCTCACGTCTGATATTATCAATACTCAAAATACAATTACTTAAAATTTATTGCACTGAACATTATGACATTTCACTGTTTTCCATTTTATACAATTCAAAATCACATATTTATATATTATAATTAATTTGTCCTGTTTCATTTATAGATATTTTAGTGGATATATCTATTATTTTAAATAGAAAACCTTTAAATAATTAGATACATATCAGAAATAATTATTATACTGAAAAAGTTGTTAATAATTTTAAATATCTCAACTTAAGTGTTCACTTTAAATAAATAAAATTTGTTTAAAAATATATATTATGTGTAGTTTAGTTAATCTAAAATATCTAGAGGATATGTTTAATATAAAAGATAGATACATAGAAAACTACAAAATATGGCAACAGAACGAATCACACTACATAAAGCTCAACTTGCTTTTATCTGATATTCTGATGTAAGTAATTCATATAACTTGAACAAAAATGCACCGAATAAATATCATTTAAAAAAAAATAATGATAAATAAATTAATAGATAAGTTAAACGTTATTCTTCCAATTTGTATACCATCATGTACAATATTATGTGTCTAAACCAGAAAGCAACAGTCTTCCAAATTTGAATATATTTTTTATACAACTCAAATAACCTAGAAAGCATTAACATGCGATTATTCATTATGTTAATATACGAAACAGAGTAGCGGAATAATGTTGTGTGTAGTTGACCTACACAAAAAAAAATAAGTTTTCCTTCGTCCCCTTAATGGCGGCACATTTTCGTGTTCAGTTATCTCGAATGATATCTGAAACGACACGGGGTTGACTTTTTTTTCACCTGGTATATTATAAATATATACATTAATATAATATAAAAACAAAATGCCAAAACTAACCCCAGGCGCGTTTTATAGACTTATAGTAAAACCACTAGTTGTCGTTGGTTTATTTTTGGTATGATTAAAATTAGAAATAAAAACTACCCACGTTTTTTCTCTGTTTAATAAATAATAAAAAGTCCGACGTGAGAATAAGATGTATTGGATTTTGAAATCAATCAATTGACTTAGATTTCAATGGCGTAAAATAGTACAATTGTGTTCATTTTTTATATTAATTTTACGTTCTGTATTAAATATTCGGAACACTAGAGAAAATAAAATAATATATATATAGGATAGGTACATTAAAATGCACACATCAAAAAACCGATGGTAAAAAAAACTGTAAAATATATAGTTAAAATATACTTAAAACTTCTCTAGGATTATTTATTAATAGTTAGGGCTTGCACAGCAGTTAGATACAACAATTTTCCAATTAAATGACACCTGGGTATTATTTTAATCTAACACATAACAGCAATTTGATTAAATATATACAGGAATTTTATAGAAAATTAACTAATTAAGGGTGATGAAATAAAAAAAAAAGTAATTTATCAAACAATAAAAATAAAATCAATGATCTTTGATTAGTCGATAAAAACATTGCTACGTACGGCTACAAGTTTACATCATTAACTGAGATGTTATAATATTGTTTATGAGTTGAGTTTAATTTTATCATAATTATTTAGAAAAAGAATATAATTATAAAGTATAATAACTATTGATACTTATATAATATAATACCAAATGTTGACGTTATAGAATATTATATTATGACTAAATGCACACAAATATAATACAAGAAGTGCAATAATTTATTAAAACAGTTTAAATAATATATAAAATGAACAAGTATACTTTGATAGGTTTTGTTATTAGGTCACCTATTTACTATTTACGAAGATGAATTCATTATTACATTAATTGGTGAATGAAATATAACAATGGGCTAAGCAGCAATTGAATGTCTACTAAAGAGTAAAGACTATTATAAATTGATAAGTATACATTTCTACTCTAATAAAAATTAGAAGCAATTAATTGTTCTCGTTTATATTATTCAAAGAAATGTAAAATCCACTATAAGTTTCAAAATATTAATAATATAAGACGAGCAATTTCGCAGACAGTTTATACATAAATCTATCTTTAAAAAAACGAAAAAAGTATCATGTTTATGACTAAACTATTAAAATTTAGTTTAAATTTGATAAAATACATAAAATAGGACTCTGAAATAATAAAAATAACTTAAAATTGAATAGTTGTTTATTTATCTTATAACTATTGTTGATAAACCTATATATTTAAAAAAGATATAATAATATATAGCCTAATAAATGTATTAAATTAATTTTTTTAACTTTATATTAAAATACATTTAAAATGTTTCTATGCACTTATGTGCAAAATAAGTCTATACTTTTCTATGCTGGTTAATAAATCAATATTTTTATTTTACTCATAATATTCATATTAATGTATTTTGGTAATTTCACTTGGGGTCAAAAATAATTGACATTTTCAATTGTTGGGTGGAAAACAAACATATTTAAAATTAGAATCAATGTTAAATCATTGGACCTGAAAAACAATTCTGAACGGAGGCAGTTTTTCAGCCTATATTACTAAGTATATTTTAATATTATAATTTATATTGTTATCATAGTAATCTAGTAATCCATTTTATTATATGAAACAAAGTTAAAATAAAAAAATGTCATTCCGGGTAGTAAGATATAAGTATATGTGTAAAAATTTCAAGTTCCATGATTTACAGATATTTTCGAATTACACCATAATAACTAAAATCGTTTTTCTTTGTTTAAATAGGTATCCAAAATTCATGAAAATTCAAACTTCGAAGCCTATAAAAAAATGTTTGTAGATTTATACTCAATATTTTTTTGTATAATTTTAACGACTTATAAAGAACATTATATTATATTTTTAAACTTTTTGACTGGGCATATATTTTTTTATCAACATTTTTATAGAAATGAAAATCGAAAATTTCAAATGTCTTAAAATAGCACAAAAAGAGTAAATATATTTAATATTATATCAAGTATAGACAATGCTAGTATGTACATTTGGTGAAATTATAATATCTTCAATTATTCGTTTTTGAATTACAACAAAATCAATTTTGTCAAAAACAAATTTAACAAAAACTTCTAGTTTTTTTTTCTAAAAATGTTTTGTTTTCCCAGTGCTTTTCTAGCACTAGAAAAGAAAGCTTTTGTTTTTGGCCGTCTAAAAAACCAACTAGATTAATTTTCTTACCAGAAAATATATTGAAGTTGAAAATTAATGCATTAATACTGCTCCAAAAATTGATGACAAAGATAAAAAAAAAGCATACATTGTAAAATCAATGCATGTCATCGCTTCATTCAGACTCTAAAATGCACACTTTATTTTCAAATATTGCTAATAATTAAGTTATAATTAAACTAATGATATCATTTTAAGTTGAAATATTTTGTTTATTATAATCATTATTGAGCAAAAAACCTAGTTTTAAAGTTAAAATCCATTATTAAAACTTATAAAGTTCAATTATATAAAGTATACAATTGATTAATTAGTAATATATTTCAATTATTAATTTACTACTTAACGTACTACCAACTACTTTACTTATAAAAATAGTAGAATATACTTTTATTACATTTATCAATAGGTGTCAATTAAGATCATGTATTATTGGTATTGATACAGTTAAAATTTGACTAAAAAAAACTATTAATGAAACTAATCATCACTTATGAGAACTAATTAAAAGTCAATCATAGTCCAGGATTAATTCTTTTCAGCTGTATCTATATTAACTTTATATTATATTTTATTATACGGTCCATATAAAGATACAAATTTAATGCATATAATATTTTTAAAATGCATACATTTATTAAATATTTATGTATAATACCTATACTATGCGTGTTAAGTTTAAACTTTTAAGTATTGCTTAAAAAAAATTTTAATATTTTTTTTTCACCCAACACTGATTTTAATAAATTGTATTAAATATTTAATTATTTTACTAAAGTCTCCAATAATATTAAATACCTATTATTACTGGACATTAATAACTTTATGATGAGCTATTTTAAAATACATAATATAATTATTAAGCATTGTCTTATTTATGTTAATATTAATAAATTTAGAGCAAGTATTAAATATAATTATATTATTATATTGATGATTGATTTTAAAAAAATACTTTTAATCAAAATTTATATATTCCTTTACTCTTAATATTTAATATTATTAATTATTGAAAAATGCGTGTATAACCTATACCACTTCATATTAGAGATAAACCACTTGTTTAATAAAAATAGTAAAGGGTATATTTAAAGGCATGTTTTAAAATTGAAAACAATAAATCATTGAATATAAATAACAATGAATGAATTTTATGTTAGAAAGAGCAAACTAAATTTGGTTTACATAAAAAATGTTGACACTTCTAGGCCAAATGTTACCCAAATACCCAATAATTTACACATAACATACAACTTAATAAAAACAATTGATTGAAATTTTAGGAAAATAGCATTTTAAATCAAACTGTCAAGTTTATGAATTCGGTATTAATTACAAAATTATGAACCATGCTAAATTTACGAATAATTCAATTTATGTTACTAATTATTTATTGTGATGCAAAATAAATTATACTCGAAAACAATGATTTAAAGTATCAACGATTTATTAAAAAGTTAAAAAATATTTTTTCTAATTTTATTATCATACAACAGGAGAAATATTGAAATAGTGTGAAATACTTTTTCAATAATGACACATAAGCCGAAAATAATTTATGAATTAAAATCCTGAAAATAGTCGACAGCCGGTGAACATATATCAGGATTAAGTGAAATTCAAAGGAGCGTAACGTTTCTTGAACACCATAACGAGACATTTAAAACGTTTAATGTAAAACTAAGTGATTCTGCCTAGACATGACCTAAATTTCGAAAACGCTTTGTGTGTGAAAAAAGTCGTTCGCCGAGTCAACACAGAGATAAAATTCAATACAATCAGTAAAACGGATTTAAATATGATATTCGACGATATGATATACAATTTAATACACTATAAATATAAAAAATAAAATTCGGTCAAATTCGAGAAACAATAATCATTATGATCTCTGCAGGGAATAAAATACGACGGGATTGCCAAGAATACGTTAGATTGAAATTAAAAACATTAAGACTTAAAACCTTCTGTTGCGTTTCAAAAAAACATTACCGGAGAAAGAAATGTATATCCAAACCCTTTTGTTTGGAAAATACTAACGAAGACTCAAAGATTACTGACACTGTCAAACGCTCATGATAAGTCAGTAGACGCTTCATATCGATAAATGACTTTTAAAGGTTACAGTATCCATTAAATACCAAATTACATACAGAAAGTAATGAGACTAAAAATTATTCATTTTGTGATTTATAAATAACCTAGTGATGGTTTTATATCAATCAACAGTCAACACAATCTATTTCATTTGATGTGTTATTCAAATTTTTCACACCGCGTTAATGGTCATGGATTAAGGATAAATAGGTAATCATGATGAAAATAAATTTCTAAAATCTAGAAAATTTGTCTGCGGGTAGGTAATCCTCTATACGAATCCATAGTGAGAAAAAGAAAATTATTCTAAAGTAGCATAGCAATATGCTAATAATAAGCGACCAAATCATTTATACCTAATGTATGCAACAGTCATAATATGTACCCCTATTAAAAAAACCATATTAACAAAAATCTTTTATTTTTCAAAAGACTCGATCGACTTAAGTAATACTTTTTTGGGATGGTATCACGTCTTGTGTTTAAAATTTATATTGAAATAAAATATTATTATTATTTATTCGTTATTTCGATCCAAGATACTATTCTACATAGTCATTATTCATTAATATCAGTTGTAGAAGCGTACGAATAACTATCTATCTATTCTTGCAAGAACGTATAAATATTATAGGTGACATGATATTCTATATATCAACTAACTTTGACGCACCGCCCTCGTCTCGTAATCCTCGGGAAACAGGTGACGTGTTCCATCGGACTGGAAATGACGAGCTTCACAAACATACGGTTATGTGTGCACAAGTGTATACGTATATGCACGACTACATTGATATAAATTCGTGGACGAGGACCCGAAAACGGATTAATTGAGAATCAAAGGGTACGACGGACGTAGAGAAAGAGGCCAATAATGACCGACGATAGAAAATTTCCTCTTACTCACTTACTCACTTACCAACACGGGAACTCGAGTGATTTAATAAACGCGAGACACTCGTTTTTTTAAAAACTATTAGGGCTTTTGAAAATATATTATTACATAATTTATAGTGGATAAAAAAAAAAACATTTTTCTAAAATTGTATTATTTATACTTTATATCGTTATCATTTAATAAAAAAAAAAAAAAAAATTGTATTCTTTATTCCAAAGCAGAATATTTTTTGGAGTACTTTGTTATATAAAAAACGAATTTTAAACGAGTAGTTTATGGTTTATTAGTATTTAAAGTTTAAATGATCGAAGTTACTCCATTAGTACAGTAGTACCCCACAAAATGTTTGTCCACTACTCTGCTCATCTAAACTTTATATACTTATATAACTAATATACTACTTGTTCGAAATTTGATTTTTATAAATCAAAGTACTCCGAAAATATTTTGCTTTTAAATCTGAGATTAAAAAAGTATGTTGCCATTCAAATGAGTAAAAACTCAAAAAAAAAATATAACGTGAAATATAGTAAAATTATAGTTTTTTTTTTCAAAAACTGTTATTTTTTAACGACTTAAAATTGTGTAAAAAATATATTTTCAAAAACATTAGTACTTTTTGAAATAATGAGTATCTTACGTTAAATGGATAACCCCGTATACCATAACACTTATGGATCATGGTTGCCGAATTTATACCAAAGTAGAAGTGACATATTTTATACCGCAGTCGTGGCGACGGTCGTTACTCGTTCATAATAATATTATGGTTAATGTTATTCAGACGCGGGTAACTATGATATTTTTTGTTGATCAGTTTTGATCATAGATAATTAAGTAATGGTTAAGGCTTTTTCATATGAAGCCATGGCAGTATCGACAATTAAATCAAATCGATCAAACATAATGTAGTGTGTAAATACTAAATAGATTTATAAAACCCAAATGAAACATTGATGAAATAATTGCATGTGTTGAATAATATTTTCTGTCCTTTAAGTTAGCCTTTAACTCAAAAATTCCAAAAATCTGAATTCAAGTGATTGCATAATTTATTATTTAAATATCTGATAAAGTATCTCAAATAACCTATGATGATTGGCATATTCTTGTTTGTTGCTACATTTCTTATATAGAAATTTTTTTTAATATATTACCAGATTTTAACACTATTAAAACAATATTTCTGTTTATAATATTTTTGAGCATAATATTGTTACACATTTCAGTTCAAAAGAATACAATTTTCAACGGTTGTGTAAACATTAAACCTATATCTACCTTACGACATAATATTACCCATTAAATCAATTCTTCATTCAAAGAAACATAATAAATATCTATTCATTTCAATTGAAAACATATTTTTAATTAATCATCAATAATGAAAACAGTAACAACAAAACAAAAAAAAACAATAGATTTTCATATAGGTTGACATTTTTGGTATATATAATAGGTACCTATATGTATTTGAAAAACAAAGGGCGATAATTTTAATAAACGTCGTCGTTCCTGCAAAAATGAATGATCGTATTGCGTTTGTCATATTAATATTAGGCTAAATGGTTATTTTTTATGGGGTAAAGAGGTATGTAATTTCTGGGTCATTTAGTGGTAGTAATAGTGGATTCGCTCAAAGAACTCCTAACCGGCGTTTTTTTTATAAAATAATTGCACAAAAAATTGTTATGTAAATTGTTTTAAACATACGTTATCCTTTTTATGGTAAAGTATATTATTTTTTAAACATAAAAGGGCAATTTCGTTATGAATAATGGCAAAAATGAAATTGTACAATCAAATAAACCGGGAAACAATAACATATTATTATATAAAAATATCGTGTGGTTTATATTCATTAAACATCCTTGAAATATTAACTCGTTTCCTATTTGCTTTTGTTCATAAAATCATATTAATTAAAAATAAACATTTTGAAAATGTTTTTATCAAATTAAATTTTTTTTTTTTTGTTGCCCTAGGTGAAAATAGACTAACATGGCAAATTAATAATAATATATTTTAGCGTTGATAAAAAGGTACCTATAATAAATATCTAAGTTGCTTGCAAATTAACTTGAATCTCTATACTCGTATATTTAAATATTTTATCAATTACATGGATGGTACGTTATTCTTAATATTACATTAAATTTTTTTATTACTTTAATAATATTAATATTTTTTTTAATAATATAATAGTAACTTAATTTTAAAAATATTTAAATACATTGAGGAATTTTACTTGCGAAATACTTTCTGACCCAACCTTTAAGTAAAATTGTTTTAGGTTGGGTGAGTCTTAGTATATGTAAAAATGTATTATATATAATTTTATGAGGTAGATATTAATACGGTAATAATAATACAACAAAATAAAAAAATATATTTATACAATTTTATCGTAAATAAAATAAAAAAAATTACCTACAATTTAATACACGGATAATTTTTTTTTTTTAGTATAATATTCTTAAAGCAAGTAACTTTATAACAAAATAAATACTTTGAAATCATATTATTATAGTTAAAGGCACTTTAAATTATTATAACGATTAACAACTATCAAGAAAAAAATTCAAGTACAAAACTAATATTTTGATTAGACAATTCACAATAATAAGTTATTTTATCAATCAATTGATAGATAGAAGATAAGTATACTAATAAAAATTAAAAACTAAATACAATTTATAGGTAGATACATATTTAAATTTTAACCAAATACTAACATCGATTTTTAATAAGTTAATACTATAGGTGTATTTTTAATTAAATCAAGTTAAAATTAAATAAACACAATTAAAATTATTTACATAAATATAAATTACTAAAATTATACGCGCATATAGATTGTAAAAATAAAAAACGTACAATTTTTTTGTTATTTTAATTGTAGTAGCCTCTTATTAAATTACAAACAGTAATTCAGTAACTCAATTATAAAGATTAACGAAATGGCATGTATTTTATTTTGAATGAAACACTTTATTATTAATCAAGTAATTTTTGCTGATGGATATGATTAAAAAAATTATAAACAACTATACTCATATTCTGATATATTTCAAATTTAAATATTAACTATACATTATTATTATTATTAGTATGAAGTAGACATTGGCAGCATAACAATTTTAAATAATTATATTTTTATAAAAACTGTATAATATTATATTCAAAATATTATTGTACATATTTTGATTGACATTATCTACATTAAAAATTATCCATTATATTTTGATTTAAATTATTTCATCTCTATTATTATATTCTAATAAAAATGCAATATGACTCAATTTTAAATAGGCACGTTAAAAATTATTTGTCTCGTCTTTTTAATTAAATCAACATAGTGGTTTATAAAATACCAAGGAAACACGCTAAAATAAATAGAAATAAAAAACGAAAAAACAAAAAAAGAATAAATAATAATACTGGAAAAACGATTGTATTTAGCAGATAGAAATGAAAAGCGAAAGGCAGGAAGTCGGGTGCCCGGGTAATTCACGGCAGCAACCCGGAGGATAATTCATCATATAAAACCCGGCGGGCCTAGGCGAGCCATGTTGCCTGAACAAAACTTGTACGCGACGTCATCAGAGAGACATCAATCACCAAAAAACCTTTTGCCAAAAGCACTGTATTCACACGCAACACGGGCAATGATCTATCATCAGCTTTATGGCGGTTTTCCCGTGAATACGTTAATAACGCCTCAACCCCGCCATTGATATACTCATGCTATATAGTAACAATTCTTGTACTAAGCATAGCATGCTTGGAAAGTCTTAAATAAGTACCTGGATAACCAAAATTTCGATACAATATTTTCATTTGAAACAATACATATTGATAATATTTAATACAAAAATACACTTGTAAAAACTATAGTCATTAATAATATTGATTAAACAAACAGAAATATTACCTTACCAAAAGACAGTTTTCATATTTAACCTCTTCGTGCATAAAGGTATACAATACCTACAACAATGTATTATGGCTTATTATATATTAGGATTCAGGAAATATTATTTTTTAGTTAATTTGTGCATTGAAGTCATAAAGTATAACTTATGATATATGCTATATTTGCATAGAGTATTATAAAGTAGTTTGATAAATACATCATAATATTAGTACCATATTATTAAGGTATTTACATATTATAACAAATATACATTTAATTAGAAATTAGAAAATTATTATTATTAACGCATCGAGAAATAATAAATTAATATTTTTTTAATGTTATAAACTTATAAATGACAATAAAAATAGCTTATATATCATTCAAATAATAAAATTATTTTATATAATCAAATAATATAATATTAATTAAATGATTTAACCATATAATATATATATATATATATTTTTTTTTTTGCAGAATAACGAAACAACTTATAAGTAGGTATTAAATATTTGATAGAAGTATGAACTGCAAATATAATATAGGTAACACATCTAACCAACCCAAATAGTCTGGACAATTATAAATAGTTATTTTCGAAACTGTAACTATAAAAATAATAACAAAAAAGCATAAATTAAAATATATAATTACTGTTCAAAAAAAAAATAATAATAATAAAGTCATACAAATTACTGCCCTTTAAAAAAGATTATTTTGTTTTACCAACGTCTTAAAAATTAATTAATATGTAAATATTTCATCAATCGTCATTACATTTTATATATAAATTACAAAATGGCCGGAGACTATAAATGACTATAGTTACCATGGAAATAATATAATATAATTACTTAAAGGTAACGTTTTATTTAATTTTATCATAATAAAAATGTTTTTAATTATTTAATTTATATACTTATAATGATAAACGGGGATACCTGTTACGTAATTGTTTGTATAAAAGGTATATAGAAAATATGTTTAAAATAAGTTTGATTTTAACAATAGTTCTGAAGATTTAACAGTGTCATTAAATATGTGTATTAAGCAAGTAGAGAGTATTTTGTTATTTTATCACTAAAATATATTTCACTTAATAAAGCCTTTCTTAGAACTTTTACACAGGTGGTTCTTATATGACATGAAATCACAAATCCAATTTTAATGACCCTAATCGCATCAATCCTTCTCATTTTTTAAGCTACTACACTTTCAAAGTCATTTATCTTGTATTGAAACATATTATGCTTATGGTGAAGATAAATGTGCATACGTGTACATTATTTATAATATAGCATTTACAAACAAATAATAATTTATAAAAATAAATTAAAGTAGGTATACTTTAATACGTATAAATATAAAAACACTCGAAATAACTCTTGATTAAGATTATTTAAAATTAAATATTGGAGTTTGGGATATAAACAGACTAATAAAATATAATTTATAAAAATAAGAAAATATTCTGAAGCACATGAATTAATGAACATTAGTGTTAGTGTCGATACACTTATTTGATAATTAAAATAATTTTTACAGAATCTTTCTTAACCAATAATAACAAAAACGAATTAAAAATAACTCATTGTTGTTTTAAACTAAAAGATATAAATTCATACTCATGAATTTATGACGGATTATCTATATGCAGTATCCATTTTATTATAATATCCAGGTCTAATTAAAATAGAGCCGGGTCAGGATGAGGCCAGGTGTGGTAAAACCGAGGGCCATACTATAAATCGCGACGGCAACCCCCCACAACCTCTACACTTTCTATTCCACTCGTATATATTTGTTTGGCAATATTTTAAATCCCTTGACAATTATCCATACCAGCCCTGTTGCTATTTCGGCTTTTACATGTTCAAATAATATCGACTATACAACAATCGAATACGAATAATAAGTAATAACCAATTGTTATTTTAATTAAAAAAAAAAAAAAATCACAATATTTCTAAATTGAAAATAAATATGGTTTAGGATGATAATTTTCACTTGCTTTTTTAAAAAATAGTTTAAAATACCACTTAAAATATTTAACATAGAATCAGGATTAGACCAATTATTCAATAATTTTTATAATAATTAAAAGTATAAAGTTAGATAAATATACAATAGAAATGTAATGTGATTTTACATTACTGCTCCCTTTTTATTGTATTGTAGCTTTAAACAATTATGTAAAAAATATATTTATATTATAATATTAATTGTTCTGTTTAAATTCTTTTTTTTTATAGTTGACATAAATATAATTTGGGATACACTATTACATATCAACATAATTTACCACTGCTATTAAGTCTAGTATAATTTAAAATAGTTTTTACTATCTCGTTATTAATCAATACCTATATGAGTAATTATTGTTAACTAAAATACGTATCATATAATATGGTAGTTAATAGAATTATGGGTAATAGGTATGCAGTTTACTCTTACTTAGTACCATGTTGATTAAATGAAAAGTAAATGAGTGTTTGGTGATATGGGTGATTCACTGATTCTTAATCAATATTTTATTACTATTTTAATATTATGTGTCACTGGTCATTTTGTATTAATTACGATTCATTGGCAAGGTACATGTTGTATATGTTTGCTTAGGAAATAAACTATTTTTTGTAAAACACAAAAAAAAATTTTTAATAGTTTTATTGTTGACATCTGACATATATATTTTATAGCATTACATACATTTAAATTATTGTAATATTTAATGCTAATAAAGTTATGCCATATATAGTCCTCCAACAACATTTTAATGTGATAATAAATTTAATATGACAATTTTCATACTCCTATTTATCTCTTCACACAAATTGACACATAGATGCGTGTCCGCGTCTTTTTTTTTTATGCATATCCCATTTTTTTTTTCAGAAAAAACCTTCCGCATGGTCAATTCATGGTCATAAATTGTTCAGCTGCCACCGCTCTTGTATAAATGGGTTCCCCTATAACAAAACTGACCTTTTACGAACCACCTCTTCCAATGTTTTTTTTTTTTTAATACTTTTTTTATGCGTAAAAACTTCCACTTGTGAACAAAAACAACATTTATTATAATTTTTAACGTGCACACTTTTTAGAAATTGAAAAAGTTTCAATAAACACTATTGGTACCAGCAGGCGGTGTTTACGGGGACATCATAAAGTAATTCTATATGTAACCGAATCCGCTATGTGATAAAATATAATTATATCAATATGCTCTGTATATATTACATATATACATTCCTCTACAAGACTTACGGGAACTATTATATTTTGGCACATATATCACATGCAAATAGTGACCTACATATCGAACGAGAGGCGTGTATTCAAATAACTTAATGTGTGCGCGCCATGTCGCTTGTACGGAGTTCATAAAGCATACAATGGTTCCGGGGGAGGTACTTATATATGGTGACCACGTGCACCCTTCAACAAGTAGGCATATAGTAACAAAAAGAGGGGGTATTGATTTTGTCAATAAGCTGTGACCCCTTCGTACTTTAATGCACTTTTACCAAATACTTTGCACCTACCTATAGGTACACATAATATAACTTTGACATTTTTAATGACCAAACAAGTGGTTATATTTTGAAAAAAAAATCTCACTTGTAAATTAAAATTTAATTAATTGCATAGAATAATTCTATATGTTCCTTACATACATATATATTAAACACGTATTCAGAGGATAGAACATTCATCAATACAGTAATACATTATTCAAATTACAAAATATGTCACATCACATGTTTAGAAGTATCCAGCTTTACTTATTTAAACACAAATATCAATCGATATATTATAAGTATAAAATTAATCGTTTGTTTAAATTCATATACAATTTAAATATTGTTATTACTGTAAATTCTATTCTTTATAATTATTTAATTTTTGATCATTATAATTTATCAGTCGGTACAACTAAACCTTAAATTCTCACTTCACTCACTTATATTTAAAAATTCAAAATTTTAATAACGCATCAAGATGCTTAGAATTAGTGTGCCGTGGGATAGGTATAAGAGTCTTTATACTAAAAATATGTATATTTAATAATAATCATTTCATTTGAAAGTTTATTCTAAGTCAAACATGGTTTAACTAATATTAATTTATAATCACGCACATATAATATCTTGATATATTCGAATATTTATTTCTTTACTAAAATCTTTATTTTTATCATCAATAAAATAATTAATCAATAATAAAAAATAAGCACAAATAGTTGTATGACTAACTATGATCCCTATTTTAAATATTATAAAGTGATAAAATGTTCTACTACCCACCCAAGTTTCTAAAAAAAAAATAATATTGTAGGGATCTATAGTATTGAATGACTCAGGAAATGAGGTCATTTAGTTATGAAGTATGAACTGTTGGAGAAAAATTTACAAATATTCAAATTTTAAATAGTATAGTAAAATACGAATAAGTTGTCACCTACCATAAACTTTTTAAAACTTTAGAATTTTACTGTTTTAAAAGTTTTAGTATAATTTTACAATAGTTCTGTAAAAAAGAAAAAAATCGAGTTCTTTATATTATTTTTGTATAATAGGTAACTCCGTTTTTTTTTTTACTTTCCTGTATTTCCTGTATTTCGATTATTTTTTAAATCATCTTAAATAATTTGATTCGTATTTCACTGTAGTAATTTACAATAGAAGACATTTGACCATAATTTTGGAAACATGAAATTATACAGGTGTAATTACCAGCTGTCACCAACAATTACCTATACAAGACGTGACTAGTTTACAAACGGATCTTTTTACTCGTGACAGACTACTAAGCGAAACAAGAAGAAATCTTTTTTTTAAGTGACATGAAAATTATCTTCGAACTTTAACTAATATAATTTTATAATTTTCTTTTTTTCAATTTCTAATTTAATGTTATACCTAATTATAAAGAAAAGAGGTGAAATACAAATTTTATTTTAAATACTTGTAATATATACCGTGTGTCCCAAAACACAGGGGCCACTTTACTACTCATTACCATGTAAATATTTTTCAATTCTGTTTGCGGGACATTAAGCTAGACTAATGGATCGTAAATTTTTATGACTTACAATATTTTTAACTCATGTATCTTACGCATGCGCAATAAAACTTACATTTTTTTAAATGGTAACCCGTAATTTGAATATCATATTCGGGTTCATCGATTTTTTTCAAGCTATTTTGATGTATCAACTTATGTCCTAAACCGAAAATTGACTAAACTAGAGCTAAGTAGAATTTAAAAAATTTAAAAATTCAATTTAATTAATTTTTTTTTTCTAACCGTGCTTATTTTTTTCTTTTAAACACCATGAAACAAACAAACAATCAAAATTATTATTATTAAACTAATTAACTATTTACTATTTATGAATTATTATCTTATTTTATTATTACACATTATGAAATTGTATATGTTCTTAAGTCGGGCATGAAGTTGGCATACCTAAAACTTTAGTTCATAAGATTTAAAAAAAAAATAAACTACACCCTTGCAAACCAGACTTTGCCCAACATTTACGCATAACAGACCCAGAAAAAAGATTAAATTTTATTTCTTGGTTTATGGTGACGTTTGAGGATAATCCATTATTAATTAATCATATTTTGTGGACTGATGAAAGTAAATTTACTAATAATGGAATATTAAATAAGCAAAATAATCGTTATTGGTCGAATGAAAGTCCTCACTGGGCTGTTCCTACAAACTTCCCAACATGTTGGGGTACAAATGTATGGGTTGGTTTGATTGGTGGCAAATTACTTGGGCCCCATTTCTATGATGGAACTTTAACGGGAAGAAGATACTTAGATTTTTTGCGTGATGACTTGCAATCACTCTTTGGTGATTTACCTTTAGATATACGTAGAAACATTTATTATCAGCAAGACGGGGCATCTACTCATAATGCCCGAATTGTCCAAGAATTTTTGAGAGTAAGATTTGGCGAAAAATTTATTGCAACACATGGACCAGTAGAGTGGCCTCCAAGGTTACCAGATCTAACACCATTAGATTTTTTTTTTTGTGAGGACACTTGAAAAATGTTGTGTATGCTGATCCTCCAATCAATATCCAAGATTTAAAGAATAAAATTACACACGCATATTACCTAAACGAAAACCAAATACTGGCAGCAACTACTCGTGAATGTTTACGTCGATTTGAGGCATGCGCTTTACACGACGGAGGGACTTTTGAACAGTTTATTAAATAGTTTGTTTGTAATTTCTGTAAATTAAATTGTAAATAAAAATGTATAGTTATATTAAAAAAAATAGATACTTAATTATAATTCTGATGGAAACAAAAATACACTTCTTCTTTTTTGGTTTCGGCCAATAAGACCATATACAATTTCATAATGTTTAATAATAAAATAAGATAATAATTCATAAATAGTAAATAGTTAATTAGTTTAATAATAATAATTTTGATTGTTTGTTTGTTTCATGGTGTTTAAAAGAAAAAATATGCACGGTTAGAAAAAAAAATTAATTAAATTGAATTTTTAATTTTTTTAAATTCTACTTAGCTCTAGTTTAGTCAATTTTCGGTTTAGGACATAAGTTGATACATCAAAATGGCTTGAAAAAAATTGATGAACCCGAATATGATACTCAAATTACGGGTTATCATTTAAAAAATGTAAGTTTTATTGCGCATGCGCAAAATACATGAGTTAAAAACATTGTAAGTCATACAAATTTACGATCCATTAGTCTAGTTTAATGTCCCGCAAACAGAATTGAAAAATATTTACATGGTAATAAGTAGTAAAGTGGCCCCTGTTTTTTGGGACACACGGTATATATATAAATATAAGCTTAAGTTGGTTTAATGTTTAAACAAATTATATAAATGTTTGGATCACTAAAATTGCTACCCGGTTCAAATATTATACAGCCAGTAGATTATATTATATTGAGTTCAAATTATCCGTAAAATATCTTAATATTTAATTGTTTAACTATGCGCAGCAAATTAAAATAATTGTAGTACCTATACATCTAAGAAAATTATGGATAAAATATAAATTTTCTATACAATTCTAAAATATCATAGCATTAAGGGTTAATATTATTTGAGTAATTATAGCCTGAATCAATTTATTTTTCATTTCAGTGGAGAGGGGGGGGGAGGTTGTATAAAATATCGAGTTACGTGTTCAGGCATAAAGGTCAGTTTAAAATAAATAACTTAAACTAGTTAATCATTAGATTTTTACGAGCATGCAATTGCAATATGTAGACGACATTTCTAATATTTCCTACATTGATATTTGATATACCTAGTTAAAATATTTATGTATATATCCATAAGTAGAAACATTTTCTTGAATAGAAACAAAATATTGGTACTAACCACTTCATAACACAGTGGAATATTTAAAGCATTTTATTCTTGTTTGGAATTGTAAAAAAGTAAATATATATTTATATTGACTGTTATTATTATGAAACAAAAAAAAAATGTTATTGTTCTAAATTATACTAAAAGCGTGAACGGCGACAGGGGGTGTTTTATTTTATGATTGTTATTTTACCACTGCCATTTTCGTCTTTAAATAAACGAAATTTTGGCTGAGGAAGTTCGGTCTCCTGTATATTATATATTCATGAAAATAAAGCGTTATGAACACTCGCCCGCTGAGCCCTTTACAGGCACCAGTCGGTAGATTTTGTTAGTACACATCAGGTGCACGAGAGTACCTACTCGGATATATATTATTTTATATTATTACTTATTATTTATTAATACTATTTATTGAAAAACACGAAAGTTTGAAAAAATAATTTGTTTTCTTTTATTCAAAATAATCAAATGCATTTTTCCGGAGGATTCAGAAATATATATATATCTATTATTTCAATTATATCATAAGTAAACGTACTTATAAATATCGATTTTCATTTTCTGTGACAAAAATAAATGCATTTCAAATGTGATATTTAAATAAATATTTTAATAACTTTCGTGACAAATATATGATAAGACAAAAGTTCATTCAACTATTATAAATTTGAAAAAATAACTTAATCAGTTTAAAAGGTTTGCAATAATTTTCCTGAAAATTTTCTTTTATTTGTACATGTATCAAAAAGCAAAAAACATGTTATTAATCGTAATTGTTGTGACATTTAGAAAAAATAAAGAGAGAGATGTAAAAATGTTTAATTTTACATTATAGTAATTTATACTACTATAATCACATAGGCCCATAACATTGTTTAAAGATCACATTAAAAAAATTCTTCACATATTAAGTTGGTTACTATTTTAGGCAAGGAGAGTCTGTTATAGAACAAAAACAGAAATTGATTACTACCCATCGCATTCTAAAAACATTGGCGGAGTTTCAAGCATTTTTTTGTGTTACGCAATAGGTCGTCTTCCAATGATTTTTTTTGATTTTATCCTATTAACACTCTTTTAGGAAAAAAAAGCAATAAAAAAATTTCAAGTAACGTTTTTAAAGACCAAAAATGAAAATCAAAGAGATCAAAAGGCGTATTGCAAAATTAAATATTCATAGGTTTAGTAAATTCGACCATTATTTTGAAATTCCAGTCAAATGAAAGTTATGTATTATTAACTCGTAAAGTTTATATAACTTTTTGAAATATTGGGATGTATACTAATAAGTCTATAACAATAACAACTATAATAATAAGTCTATACTATAACTAATACTATAACTTTTAATATTTATCATGATATTACTTTACAACAGATACTCTATGTCTGGCTGATAATTTAATATTTGTCCGCTTAAACTGTGTATCTAATATTATAACTATAGCATTTAATATTATATGTTGACAAAAATATAGAAAAAAATTAAGATAATTTAAATATATTAAATCGCCTCATCGGTAAAGTGTTCTCCAACCACAATTAAAGTTTCTTACTTAAAAATGATAAGTATGACTTTTTCATTCGATCTATAAAATATAATACAAAATATCAAAGTAAAATAGAACAACTAAATGGAAATAGGTCAGCTAATAAAAATAAATTACTAACATTCAAGTTATCTTCTCAGGAAAACATTAAACTTGACAATACTGATAATTTATTGGAAATGTAAATGATAATATTATATTTTATTCGTACACATATTTATTTTAAATGCAAGAGTAAAAAATCTTATTTTTTACTTATTTATTTTTCATAGTTCCTATAATTTTAATATTTTTTAGTAATAATATTATTTTATACAAAAATTTAATAGGTTATAAATTTAATTTTAATATTTTATGATTATATTATGTAGCCTTGTCTGATTAAATATATAAATCTAGAGAAGTTAAACATTTTAATTTTGTAAACAAAAATTAGAAGTCAAAGAGTAATAATGAGTCATTAAAATTAATTATTAAAGGTTAACTCTTTGTGAGTGGATTTTTGTAATATAAAATTAATAAATACTAATTATATTTTTTCAGTATAGGTATTTGATATTAATTTTTGTTAAAGGCATTTAATTTATTATTATGTATCGTTTTATTAGAAAGCCATAACTCTTAATATATTATAATATATACATTTATAAAATATTTAAAAAGTAAATTAATCATGTCAATGTTTTACCTTCTATCATTTTTTTTTTTTTTTTTTTTTGAGACACTGTTGTTATGTTTTATTATACGCAAGCCTATACATTTCATTAATTAGTTTCAAAAATGACATAAAGTATAATTTTTTATTTTACGTCGATAGAAGTATGAAAAGGGTGGATTGGATACAAAGATCTGGGTTGGTTGTTTGTCTCGCTTCGGTGCAGGACACACGAGATAGTGATTAAATATTTTAAATTTGAAAACTATGATAAATCTAAGCGTTTGAAAAACGATTCTTCAAGTGGGTCTCAACTTTGTGCGTAATATTATTATAGGGCACTTTAAAACGTTTAAATGCTTATGAAAAACCCTAACCATTAGCTGAGAATTTTACGATATTTTGGACAATGTATTAGTAGGTAGCAAATATAATTTAATAAACTTTGCAAGAAAATTAGTGAAAATTATGATTACGAAGTATATAAAACCACGTCATCAGGATGAACGCATTACTTTAAAAAGTTGTGGTCCATATTAACCACATTCCAAATCTAATACCTACACAATACTTTAGGAGCTTATCATAAAATAATAAACTATTTCCAACGTTCAAATATATAAGTAACATAAAATATTATAGTTACCTAAAAACTGTTATGTTGTATTCTATCATATTAACTATCAACTAACCAATAAGAATTACAATTATTGTGTTTACAAATAAATAAATACAAATCACTGCCTAGGAAATAAAATAAAAGCAATTTCACTTACCTCATCAAATATAAAATTGTCAATTTCCTCAAGTGGCATGCCATACAACTCATTAGGAAACGGCTCAAATTTGCTTGGTAACACTGATCCATCTAACACGCTCACTTTATTTCGAGTTTGGTAACCATAACCAACAGACGTTGAAACGTGTTGTCTGGTTTCCAGCGAATCTTTCGTTAATGGCCGAACTTGTACTTTAGGTTCTGTTGGGCTGGGTGTAGGTGGTTGCTGGCGACGACTTGCCAATATTGTATTAGGTAAACGGATTGGTAACATGATCGGAAGATTATATTTCACAGGTTCACGTTCGTACAATTAATTTCCTAAATACAATAATAAACTATAAATAATTATCTTTGACTGAATTAATTTGATTAATGATAACATTTTCTTATCCAACTATATGTTAGTATGTACATATTTTAAAATTAAAATTATTTAAAACTTCATTACATGTTTATACTTTAATGTATTAATTTGTTTTGGACTGGACCAATTACATATAATGTTGTACTGTATATTTCATAAAAATTTAAAATCATCATTACTTTGTAATTTATTTATGAAACAATATCATAGTTTAAATTATAAAAAAAATTACTAACGTTTTGGCAATATAACTTTAAGATTTTTTCAAGACATATTATTATGTAATATTTTAGACTCAAAAATTTAGTGTATCTGTTTCTTATTCGCATTTTTAAATTCATTTTTTATGCAAAGTTCCCATTAATAGCATTTATATTGTTGCATGATAGAGTACCTATGCAATTTGTATGATGTTAATGATATTATATTTAAGGTAGGTTTTGTTTATGATGTTTTGAAAAAGGAAGATAAATTAGCATCGAGATAAGATTTATATCAACGCGTAGCGCGATATCCGCCTGAGAAATGTATCCAGAAAAAAAGTCAATAGTAGCACTGGAATGCGGTGTAAGGTTATAAAGATAGTACCTGTAATAAAGAGGCAAGAACGGGACTGGGTGATACCTATACACACGCCATGTTGGTAAGAAACGCAGTACACTGATGGACACGATAGGCGACGGCGTGGTTGCTAAACGGTCGGTCACGCACTTCGCACCTACGGGATTACGCCGCCGCGATAGAAGTGTACCAGGCCAGAGGGGTGAAACAATGGTACCGAGCTCGTACATTAGACAGCTTAAGAAAGATATACTGACACGTTGCTACCCGGCTATACCTGCCATGAAGCACTCAAGAGATTAGCAGATGACCGAATACTACGACGCGGCGCGCGAAGTCTTGCCATAACAACAGGTCTACCCAGTGAATTGATTGCACTGCACAGTGATGAGATGATAATATAATATAATGTTTTGTACATTCACTTCGCGGGTTTTTTCTCGACCATACGTGTTTTTTTTTTTCACTGTTACTAATAATTATTATTTAGAAACATTTATACAATTATTACTCTAGTCTATTATGTAAAGTAAAACAAAAAAAATTTTTAATCTAAACCACGGCGTATTATGTCTTTGGATATATTATACGGAAAAGGGGAATGTAGGAAACCGTTCTGTTGTACCGTTGTACGTGCCGAGTCTATCTCGTCACTGTAATGTAGGTGCCTATGTGTTAAATTTGAATTCAATGATAAATTATTGTATACGAAAACCGATTTTGAGCGAACACGGTCTGTCAGCCTATATTACTAAATATATTTTTAGTGATAAAGTTTTATTGCTACCTATTAAAAAAATTCATTTTACTAATAGTTTAAAGAAGGTTAAATTATTTTTTTCTGAAAACATTGAATTTTAAAATGTTATTGTGTGTGTAAAATATAATATTATACGTTAAAAGTTTCAAGTACCTACCCACGAACAAGATTTTTAAATTACAACAAAATTACTAAAACCGTTATTCTTTGTTTAAATATTTAACTTCATCTAAATATGAATTTAAAATATCTACGTATAAAAAAAATTGTGTTTTTATATTTTTAGATTTTTTGATTACAGTATGAACTACTTAAGATTGTTTCAAATTTTCAATCATTAGCTATAAAAATTAAATATTTTATAATTGCGATAATTTTAATAATTTAATTACAAAATAATTTGTAAATTTATGTAATTGAATGTTTATATCAAAATTTGAACTTTGAAAAATATTTGTGCTAATGTATCTTTAATTTTTTTAATAGCTATTAAAACAACTTATAAGAAACTTTGTATTAAATTTTAAACATTTTGATCAAGCGAACATTTTTTAAACGATTATATATATAAAAAAAAGAAAATTGCTCATAAAGAGTAAAAATTATACCATATATAGAAAATTTCAATATAAACATTTGGTGAAAATTTAAAATATCTTTGGTAATTCGTTATTGAATTACAACAAAATATAAACACTGTTTGATGAGTAATCATTAATTTTATGAGGGAATAACCCAATGTACAAAATTGTTATCTTAAATGCTCATAAAAAACTAATGTGGTGACATTCCGGTAAATTTTTTGTTAAAGGTAGAAAAATGTATGAGGATTTTTGTTTTAAGTTTTCAAATCATAGATATAAAAAGACAACTTTTATGAATTTCTAATTCAAAATAGTATACACATTTTCTTGATTTTGACGAATTTTGTCAAAAATTTTACTTTAAACGCTAATAAAAATGACTACCTATTTTCAATATTTTTCAATTGGTATATGAACAAGTTAAGAGTAACCTTGTATTAAATATTCAAACTTTGACCGAGTTAAAAAAATTTATAATCAGTTAAAGAAAAAACAAAAAAAAACGGAAAATTTAAAATGTCTTTAAATAGCTTAAAAATAGTTTAATTATTTTTAAAATGTTATCATGTAAAGAAAATGATATAGAAACATTTTGTTAAAATTTCAATTATCGAAGGACACTAAAGCTTGTTTATTTTTGAGTTACACTAAAAATCAAAATTAATTTTGTCAAATATTGATTTTCCGTAAAAATATCAGTTTTTCTTAATTTTTTTTTTTTGTTTCTCCTGACCTTTTGAAAAGTAATGGAAATTTCTTACTTTTGACTACCTCAAAGTACTAACCAGATACAATTTTTATTAAAAATTATCCCCAAAGTTGAAAATCTAAGCATTTTTATTGTCCCAAAAGGTGAAGACTGACAAAAAAAAAACACACACACACACTATTGTAAAATCAAAAAATTGCTCAGATCAGAATTTAAAATAATTTATGAATAGATACCAAATAGGTATATGGTTATTAATTACTATTTATATACTTCATTATTCGCCTCCTTGACTGATTTTAATTTTAGTTTGCATAAGTAATAGGCATTATAAAGTTTTTAGTTGAGATAAATTATCATATATTTGTTGTTTTGGATATAAAGTATAATAAATATATAGTTTAAAAATATAATACAATTTAAGTAGACATTTTTTTAAATCCTTCTGTGGATAAGCTCCAATAGTAGATGATTCCTGTATAGTATGATCCTAGATGGATATCTTTATAATGAGGATATGAGATACATTTTAAACAAACGCATTGTACTTTCTTCATTAAAAAATATTAATCATTGTTTAAAAAAAAAATTCTGAATTCATATGTCATAGGGTTTATTTAAAATTTTTCTCTTTATTGTCACTTTCTATACAAAATAATGAGAATTCTTTTATTTCAATTTTAAAAGTGCATTTTACTACCATTTTCCTAAATACAAACACAAAAATAATAATAAAAGTTAAGCTTTTAATAAATCCTTATCAAAAACTGAAAACATTTAGCTAACATTTCAATTCAATAAATTATAAATGCTTATCTAGTAAATAGTTTAACTAATATATATATTTTACTTAATCGCTAAATATGTAAACAAATTACAAAAAAGTAATGACATATTCAAGAAGTAACTCCAAATATTAAATTTCACTAAATTCTAATAAAACCCACATCACAATTTAATATGAAAACTTAACAATTTAATCCTTATTCAAAGTTGTTACGTACGATAATATTTAAAGAAAAAAACAATTATATTAATTTTTACATATGAATTTGATTTGTATTCTTATGTTCTCAAACACGTGTGAAGTTATTTAAATATTCAATAAAAACATACGTTATTTATGTTTATACTAAGTTGAATAATTTATTCATAAATAAAATGTGATGAATTAAAATCGATGCATACTCGTTTATAACTAAAATTACTAAATAAATCCTACACAAAATAATTATGATTAAATAGGTTCATATTCCTAAGTACAATTACATTATTTATCACCCAAATCAAGATGTTTATCATATAGCTAAGTAAAATATATATAAAATATTTTAAATTTATAAACATGAAAACGGAAAATAAAATAATGAAATTTATTATTATTAACATAATAAGTAATGGCGTATTGATGTTGTTTATATATATATATATATTATTTAAAATTTTTCTTTTATCTTTTAAGAAAAATATACCTATAATAATATAGGCATATACAATGGCATATTATAATATATTATTTTCCAAACCGATATCAAGAATAATGCTTATTGGACGCAATATCGATAGTTTAAACAAAATTATTCAACAGTATTAACAACTAAACTGATCATGTGTTTTGAAATTTGTTTATTTCATTAGTTATGATCTTGATGTAAGGAAATATTGAAGAAACGTGCTAAGAATAAATTGTATTTATTTTGTATGTGTTAAACTTATCGTAAACATAAAACGCCGAACAGGAAACAGAGATGGGTTGATGTTGATGAACTAACTTGTTTTTTAATATTGCAATACAAAATAAATAAAAACCGTTTGCGATAAACACGGGTGCGTCGTAAATTCCATCGTGGTTTCAAAGAAATCATGTTTTATATAATTTAATTACGCTTTAGAAAACTAGTCGATAATTGCATAATTTATTTAGGTATATATCTACTGTCAGTACGAAATTTCTTATTAAAAAAATTACTGCTTGATACTTTCGGTGTACTCATCCTACTCCTAGCGATTACTGTTTATTATTTACATGAAAAAATAAATCACACTTCTATATGCAATCTGCATAACTCCTCCCAATCATTGTTCCCCTCAGATTCATACATTACAGTTAAGAATGGAATATTTCAATATTATATAACTCATTACATATTTAGGTACGGTAGTTTATTCAATTAAAATATTTTGAATATAAGACATTGCAGACTAATATAGTGAACTAAATAATAAACTATTTATTTTTTATTTACTTTAATATTCTCTGATAAAATTAAACATTTGTTTTTTTTTTTTTATATAAATTTTGAAACCACGAAAATTGATGCTTTTTTAATTGTTCTAATTAGTGTTGATTGCGGCAATAACAAATGATGCTGAAATTAAATAGTACCCTCGGTATTAGAATAATGCGTAAAACCCTACATATTTCAAAAGTAATTATGATGCATTAGATTTAATCGTGTAAATGCGTAAGATAATAATAAAAGCTAAATACGAATAAAAGATTTTTTTTTAGCATAACTATCTAGCGCCAAGATGAGCGAAGCAAGAAAAGTGTTCAACTCTCGATTGTAAATAAAGACCGATACACTATACACCAGGATTTATGTACCTAACTGTATATTTTATAAATAATACTAATACCTTATGATATTTTAACAAATTAATAAACAATTAGATAATTTTGAAAACAATGTTTTTAAAAATATTTATGTCATTTTCTGGGTATTTTTTTTAGCTCACATAATTTTTACGTATATTTATTTTAAATGAAAAATCTTTCTTTTTTAAATAGTAGCATCTGTGACTAACTTAAGTCAATAAAGAATAACTTTTAAAACATTTTACTTTTCTTATAATGTTTTTAGGTACCTACCTACTTTGTAATATTTTTTCTTAAAACATTGACATCAAAAAACGTATAGACTTAATATAAAAGCTTATGACTATAGCTTACTCAGGATTTAAAATTATTATTAATTGATATTGTTGTACCACCTAGCCGATGTTTAATATGACAATATACGGCGAGTGGGTGTTTAATATCAGTCTCGCATCACTTACATTGTCACAAGACAATATGGTTTTCATCGTAAATTTAAATAAGGAATGATAAATGATTTTGCATTCGGAAAACAGTTTTGAAAGGAGTTTGGTTTACTTGTGCGAATATTGTGTTTTTATTTGATATTTAACAGACATTAAATGCTTGTAAATTATTTTAAATAACAACTGTTAGCAATTTTTCATATGTTCAAAAAAAGAAAAATTACTATCTATTGTATTAAAATTGCAATTTTATGAAAAAAAGCATTCTTAATCCATTAAATAAATAAAATGTTCAAAATTTTAACTATATTTACTATGATTTACCATGACATCAATAAAATACAATATAAAAACGTATGTCGATATTATTATAAATTAAACGACGAATAGACAAACTATTTATTTTAAAAATGACTGAATATCTGCAGTATCCATCGTAATTCATCTTCAGCAGAGATATTTACAGAATGAAAAGAATATACCAAGAGAGTACTTTACTTAACAGCTATCTACATACTTTCGACAATCGATACTCCATAGTAATAACCAGTAATTTATAACCGATACAAAAATGGGGGAAAATTAATCTATCACGTCAAAAAAAAAAAAATAAATAAATAAATAAAGAAAAAAAGAACCTTTAGTCCATTGATGGCTGAACGCTATTCTCCCGTCATCACCGTTGTCGTCAACGATGACCAATAAAGTCTCCTAAACAATACTGGAAGATTTTCACTAAAACCGAGGCATTGTATCGGTAATGGTGACACGACACCGCGAGGATAAACGAACAGCGGACGGCGGTCGAGAAATAACATGTTATTATTATCATTGATATCGCCGGCTGCGGCGGCAGCAGCGAGGAGAGGAAACGAGCGGAATGTCCGCGGCGGCGGCGGCGACTTCGACGGTTATCAACAAGTTGCGGGCGACGGACGAGGCGGGGAAGCGGACCGTCTGCGGACGACGGAACGAACGCGAGTCGACGAACGCAGAGCGTACGCGTACGGCCACCGCACCATGACGACTACTACTACTACTACTACTACTACTACGCTGTACTACAGCGGCACTAGTATTTTATCTGACCGGCCCGCTGCGCCGCTGCCACCCCCTCCCCCGCGCCCCCAACCCACCAAGAAGGGAGGTTAGACGAAAGAGGAAAAAAATTTTTAACGCCGCCAGACGGCGCGCACAAACCCTCCCCGCCAGCATATACCTTGGTTCTATCCACCCCTCATCACTCGAGGCTCGAGCACATATATTATTATGTATGGGAAAGTAGTTGGGTAGGCGGGTGGGAAGGCAGGTAAGCAGGTATATATGCGTATAATACGAACGCGTTATATGAATATTGCATGGGCCTCGCGCGCGTCGTACTTAGGTTCCACGACGACGGCGTATCTAAACCATGCCTTGGTGCAGATCGCATTTTTCCCCTCAGAACTAGTATATTATAATATCCTGTATAAGGCTAGTCACCTGCAGTCACCACTCGCCACCAGCACCGCCATCACACTGCACCGCCAAAGTGTTAATCATTTACACTTGAAACTTTGCACTACACGCGCGCGCGCGCGCGCACACACACACACACACACACACACACACACACACACACACACCGGGATTCGAGGTTATCTAAATACTTATTTACATATCTACCTATAATAGTATCATTCACGCTATTGCAAATCTTTGCTGAACAGCAGGCTAGGAATTTTACATTCAACACTATCTATATTTGACTGTTTGTATTATAGATACTTCACTGGACACTATTGATATTATAATATTCTTCCACTCTGTGGTGTGGTGAACATCTTTCAAACCCTAAGCAACTAATGTATATAACTACCCACCCACTATCCCCCCTCGGCCTTCTCGCCAAACTATTTACAATTTGCTGTATGCTAATTTAGAATTGTTGCTATAGGTAGTCATCAATAATTTAGTATAAAAAATAATACTATAATAATTAATTATACATGAAATAGTAAAATATGTTTATAAACGATAAATAAATATTATTATATTTTGTGTACCGAAAAAAAATATTTAGGTAGCTATTAAGTCATACATCCTTACGAACTGTGAAATCATGTCTATAACAATAAACTTATAGACTACAGTATAATAAATTATAATATATAATATTGAAAAATCGATACTGATGACTGAGAGTAGGTACTAGCGTACTACTGCAATGAGAATAAGTCGGCGTATACCGCTACCACCATAGCACCATAGTACTCCTTAGCTAGCCATCACTGCAGTGTCTACAGACCTGAACACAGGTAAAATTTCAAAGAGATAAGGGGTACCCACCCCCCTAAAAAATGTCTATGGCTAAGCAATTGCATTAGGTAAACGTCGTTCACACGCCACTGCTTCCACTGCCGAATACTTCAGGACATCGTGTACACACCTGTAGTGGCGTAATTTGGATTCAGTTTGGGTGGAGGAGGGGATATCAGAAAACAATTTAAAATTCACATATTGTGTAATATTAAAACAATTTTTGTTTTGCTTCGCTCGTATTAATTGACAATAAACTTGGGACCCTCAAATATATCACACATATTAAATCTAAATACTCATAGCACACAAAATAACTGCACACAACATACACATCACCACTCTTAAATTACTCCACCGATATAATGTGCACGTTACACTCACACTGAATACATAGAAGGAATTTGTTAATTATGTAAAATCTATAACTTAATTTACTTTTATGGTCATAATTTTAAAATATTTCCATTTCATACATTACCAATATATGTATATACGTGTATCATGCTGTATGTCTTAACATACTATCAATGGAATATACAATAAACCAATGAATTATGACAGTTGATATTATTCCAATAAAGTAGATTTGAAAGCTTATAATGTATAATATTAATTGCTAGTATATTTTTGGATCTCGACCATGTGGTACTTAATGTTTTTTTTTTATTTGCTGTTTAGTTATAGAATGGTTGCCAACTTTGAATTTAGTGAGGGTTAATGAAAAATAATAAAAGTTCATTACTAACTGATCATTTTTGGCTTTTTGGTATAACCCACGTGCTAATTGTTTTGTTTTCAAAGTTATATGAGAACATACAATATACAAATGGGATGTAATAATGTATTATTTTAATGAATATAAAATAGATATTAACAGATTTTAACACGAACGAATTTCTTCCGTCACCTTTGTTTTGCATTATAAATTAAAATAAAAAATACCATTAAACAATATTAATTGTTTACATAATAATAATAATAATAAAAATAATCTTTATTGATCAACACTTGTCACAGCCACTTTTTCCTTAGATTTTTCTTGTTTGGCACGAAAACAATATTATTCTTAATACTTAACCATAAATCGTAATCAGTATCTTCGTGATAAGGTACATGGTGAATTTACGTTCGACATAATCGAGAGTTCAGTTATGTTATTATTTATATTATAGTAAACTTATCTGTTACTTATCAAATTTAATGATAAAAATACATTTTTTCTCTCATTTTTTGGTATTATTAAATAAATCAGGTTGCTATCTAGAACTACTAGTTATAAACCAAAATATTTTTCTGATCTATGAGGTTATCATAGACAGATAAAAAACCACATCGTTGTAAAACCAATACATTTATCGCTCCACTAGCATTCTAAAGTTTTAATATTTATTAATTAATGTTTTAGATTACTGTAAGAACAACTATAAGAAATACAAATTTTAAACCTTAACTATTAAAATTTTAAATTTTAAATTATTTGAATATTTTTGTGATTTTGAGGAATTTTATCAAACTTGAACTTGTAAGTTATAAAAAAAATTATGCTTATGTATTTTAATATTTTTTAATTTCTATAAAAACAACTTTTGTATGTGTTGATCTAGTGTGACATTTTCTAGCATCTTAACCGAGTATAAAAATTATTATCAGTACTATTCAAAAACAAAACAAAAACAATATTAAATGCCTATAAACATAATTAATCATAATTTATTTAAGTATTTTGAAAATCTCACGGGGTATAAAAAAGGATAATAAATAGGTATCTAAGTAATATTAAAATGTTTTAACAAAAGAACAATATTCGTTTCGGGAGAAATAATTATTTTACGTGTGAATATCCCATATCCCCCAAATTTGAACTTCAATCGCTCATAAAATATTTATGTAGTGGCTTTATGCTAAACTTTTTTATATCGGATGTAAGAACAATTTATAAGAAACCTTTTATTACATTTTCAACCTTTTTTACCGACAAACAAAAATGTTCTCATAAATAAATTGAATAAAAACTAACAGAAGAAAATATCATGTTTCTATAAATAGTACAAAAAGAGCAAAATGTTATCGATAAAATCATAATATTTGGGGAAGAATTCAAATTTCTACAGTTACCTATTCATTTTTACCAAAAAAATATAATTGATTTTGTTAAAACTTGGTTTTGCGAAAAAATTTCCGTTTTTACTTAATTTTTTTTTGTTTCTTTTAGTTCTTTTGAAAAGTAATTGAAATTTTTTACTTTTGAACTCCCTCCCCTTCCAAAGTACCAAAAAGATCAATTTTTCTACTAGAAACCATCCACAAAGTTGAAAATCAAAATAAATTGCTTCAAAATATAGTGAATGTGAATAAATAAGCGTTTTTCTTTAATTTTTTTTCCAGATTCTTTATAAAGGGTAATTTGAATTTCCACCAACTGGATACGATAATCTACTAAGAACTACTATCAAAATTGAGAATTAAAGCATTTTTACTGCACCAAAAGGTAGCAACACCAAAAAAAAAAAAAAAAAAAAAAAATGCATACATTATAAAATCAATACATTCATATATTCGCCCAAAATCTCAAATTTGTTTCATTTTAAATAGTTTGATTAAAATGAACAAGTCAATTTAATTAAAAAATATAAAAATAACAAACACTGTATTAAATGTGCCGAACTTAAATTGATTATTTATTTATTTGTAAACGCCAATCGGCAATTTTAGGTTTACAATTTAAGTTTAAATGTACAAGTAAGTAGTTATTTATAGTACATAGTAATATATAACAAAGACAACTCAATATAAATTTAACTAAATTAAATGGTAATATATTACTATTTACTACAGCACTTCTATATATCATATCTAAATATCTAATGCACTTATTTAAATATTAAATGATTATGTGTTATGCATAGATATGGCAGATATAATAAAGATGACGGGTATGGGCTCGCCTTCGCATTTTATCAAAAATGCAGTGCAACGTCTATTGTCATTATCCAAACACAAGAAAAACCACAATTATCACATATTATAGTTAAATTATTGGATTTGTGTCAACCAAACCTAATGTTTCAAGTTTCAATATTTACTTAGGCGGTATTATTTTTATAATTTGCGTATTACATTTACAAAGTTATATCTATAGAGTATAGGTCATAACTCATAGCTAAAAGTAACTGTAGCAATAAATAGTTTGATATATACAAATTACAAAGTATAAAAAGCGTATTGTTAACAGATGAATTATAAATTAAGCCATATTCTATTGTTAATTTTAAATATTATGATTATTATTTATTTAATGTGTATAGGTACTGTATTGCTATTTATCACTGATTCAACTTAATTTAACAGTTGTGTACTTGTGATAATATACATTTGTAGATTATCCATTATACCTAGGTATCAAATTAATATTATTGATAAACATTTATAATTTACCAATTTATATTAAATGTTTCGTCAAAATCAAAAAATTAAATTCATAAACTCATTAAATGAATGTTCAAAGAGATTTTTTTTAAACTGAAATATTTTAACATTTATGTTTGTGAAATTTTCAAACCTAAGGTTTGCTTAATTTTAACAGTTACACTACAAAATGAAAAACATGAAGAACAGTTAAAGTTTTTCTATTATGATAATAAATGTTACTCGGATAAAACTTTTACATTGAGTTAAATATCAGTTTAAATATATTTTTTTAAATAAATATCAAAATAGTAATATGTATGTAATATATATTATATTAAACATTATTTTATGTGCGTAATATAATGTTTGTTATTCAAATGAAACTCCCAAAAGGTATACATCTGGACAATTATTATATTAAATGTAATATATTACAAACATAATTAATGGTAGAAACAAAATAATTTATTATGATGCATATAATATATTTAGTTATCTAAATTTAATTAATAATTTCATGGCTGTTTTATATTTTGAAATATTCGTTCATATTTTTTTCCGTGCAACATTTGTTTTTTCTTTGGATACTAACAAGTTTATCAGTAGAAGGGTAAATAATTCAAGTTGCGTGTTTAAATTGCATGAGTGCAGCCTGTTAGAAAATAACTTAACACGCACGTATTAAAAAAATACATAGTAACAAAGCCGCCAAAATTTATTTTGATTAACAATCGCCCAAAATTTCCAAAAATATACATTACTTATCTACTTCGTTTATTTGATAATACTGGACGATGAGTATTTTATAAAGTAATATCATACATATCGGCTCAACGATTTATATAATTTCAATAAATATTATAGTAAGATAACAAATATCTAATCACTAGACAATTCATTTTTCTTAACACATACATACCACTTACCTACAACCTCATGGTCACATCGAACATTATAATAGCCAAAACACTAAGTTTGTTTATTTCCGTCCTATAGCATGTAAAACAGTATGGCATACTAAAGAAAATGACAACTCTCGCTGCAATTTGAGTTTTGTGGTTAATAAACATTTTAAAACATAAAAAATATTTTCAGTACTTTTATCATTGGAGGTGAAGATTTATTTTAATATCCAATATTTATTTGCTCTTCAAATATAAATACTTGATATCGTTCAGAAATGTTTTAATTAATTGTGGCTTATTTCAAAATTTAATTATTTATAAATCGTCCGATGAAGATCCGACCCACGTGTGTTGTCTTCATCTTATAAACATGAGTCGTAGCAAATTTGTGTTCAGCACAGGGGCATCATTGTGGGGAGGGGGAGCTGAAGTATGCATTTACCCAACTCTAAGTTTTAAAGTAGCTTTGGACCGGTCCAGGCTAGAATTGGGCTGGCAAGCTACCTATAATATGGGCCGATCATGATAGTTCGGCCGTAATTTTATTTTATATGATAATGAGAAATGAAATGAATAAATGAGTACAAACATTAGTAGAAAATATAATTGAATCGAATTATCAAACCGTACAGTAGCTGTAAAATGTTAGATTTCCTAAAACTTGGTACAGGCCAAAATCTTGCATATCTGGCGCTGGGCCGGCCTTAGAGGATAAAGACATTTTGGGCCGTGATACAGGATACAGATAATTATGAATCGAGAATGATCTATCAGTAATCTACGATAAAACGATCGCAGAGATGTATAATGTTCTAATATGGCTGTATACAGAATCGGTAATATCTGTAGCCCAAAGTGAATTTATAAATTCGGATTTATTGCCTAACCTCAGACTAAGATATAAGTAAGATATTATAGTCCGTAAACTTAACTAATGTAAAAAAAAATATCATTTTTTTATAACCGTATATCATGCAAAAAAAGTTTAAAGGCTCATTTTTCATTATTAATTATCATTTTTAAATTATTTAAAATTTTAAATTCTGAGCGGAGCGATGAATGCATTGATTTTATAATGTTGTGTATTTTTTTTTTTCTTAGTGTCTCTCATCACGTTTTAGAGCAGTAAAAATAATCCGATTTTCTTAATCATCATCTTTTCTGATTGGAAAGTAAATTTATTTAGTACTTAGGGTGGGAGGGAGGTCAAAAGTACAAAATTCCCAATAGTTTTTAAATGTGCCGGGAAAAAACAAAATAAAAACTAAGAAGAAACAGGAATTTTTTCACAAAGCAAATATTTGACAAAATTTATTTTTATTTTTCATGTAACAATAGAAATAATGACCATAAATATATGAAATTTTCACCAAATATGTATATAAGCATTATTTATGCACCATAAAATTTCAAAATATTTTGACTTTTTTTAAGCTATTTAAGCATAATAAATTTTCGAGTTTTTTATTTTTTTTTTTATAACTGCTGATAAAAATTTTTCTAGTCGGTCAAAAACCTTTAAAATTTAATACAATATTGCTCATAACTTGTTGTAATTGAAAATTAAAAAAAAAAGTAGAGCGTAAGTCTCTAATAGTTTTTTTATAAACATCTTAAGTTGAAATTTTTAAAATATATGTAAAAATCACAAAATTTCGCAGTTTTTTTTTGTTTAGGAAATTTATAAAAATTTTTCTATTCAAATCTAAGATTTTAAAATTCAACACAAGAATGTCATTAAGTTTTTCTAACTTTCTAAAAAAAAGAAGCTTTCCGGAAAGTCAAAGTTATTTTTTATGAGCGTTTGAAATTAGACATTGGATATTTATCAGTTTTCTCCACGAACAATTTTTGTTATTTTCATGTAATTCTAAAAGGAATAACCATAGACATTTGAAAATTCCATCAAAAGTTTAGATTACCATTTTCTATACACCAAAAAAATTTAAAAATATTTTGAACATTTTTGAACTAATTGTAGATCTAAACGGTTTTTGGGTTTTTCAAATGTTTTTTTTTTAAATATCGATAAAAAAAATTTCGTCGGGTCAAATTTCTTGAAAATTTGAAACAAGATTCCTCATAAGTTGTTAAAATAGAAGATTAAAAATAATTAAAATATATATTCACAATTTTTTTTTATAATCATTTAAACTTTAAATTTTGACCAAAATTCATCATCGAACATTTTCAAATTATTTTGTAGTTAAAAATTTATAAAATGTTTAATTTTTATAACAAAGGATTGAAAATTTAAAACAAGGTTTTTGATAAGTAGTTTATAGTGTAACCAAAAAAACAGAAGAATATATTAAAAAAATAATTTTTTTATAGACATTCTAAGTTTAAATTTTAATGAACTTTTTATGCTTTATTTTATTTAATTTTTTTCGTGGTGTTTAATTGATTATTTTTAATTGCACATATTATAAGCATTTATACGACTATTATTTTTATTAAATTGAAATGTACAATAATATATTATTAAGAATACAAATATAGCATATAGCTTTTATTTTATAATTCCTTATTTATATTACGATTACGTGTTTTAAATGATATTAAAAAAAAAAAAAAAAATTATATTAGTAATAAATAATATAATGATATTATTATATTATTATTATTATTTCAAGTAGTTATACTTAGTGAAATAATAGTGTTTGCTGTGTAATTTATTCAGACGCTGTTGTTAATATTTTTTTCTTTTCAGCTTAAAGTTTATTAAGGTATAATAAGTTGATTTGAGTAAGTATTATGTATACTTTAATTAGTATTATGTTAACAAAAACGGACATAATTTATTCGATATAAATTGTAAAACAATAATACAGTATTCAATTATAGTTGGGCAGTTGTTTTTATTTTTGTATGGGCAAAAAGTTTTATATTTATTGGGCCCCGGTAATTATTATGCCTTATCATAAAAATTATATTGAAATGGTTCAGGAGTTCTAATTCTATGTAGTAACCTTTAATAATAAAATGAATTAACCAACTATCAAACTCAAAGGTAAGAATATTATCTGTTTTCACTTTTTTTTACGATATTTTTATATTTAAGCAAATTAGAAGTATGTAAAATATTAAAATTTAAAAATTCTCATAACTCATCTAAAAATTTAAAAAATTGTAAAAAACCTATGTGAAAACACAGATATTATTCTTACTTTTAAATTTGATGATAATTCATGATATTCACTATTATTATTAAATGTTACGTAATATTACGCCCACACAATATTAGAATCGCTGAAAACAATTTTGTCGTGTCGTACGTTTGTAATACAAAAATAACGTATCAAAATAAGTATAAGGATGTGGCGTCCTCTTAAAGCACAGTAAATGTAGTAGACAACTTTTTAAAAAATAAACATGCTCTAAAAGTCTAAAATACATTTTGGTATATCATTAAATATTAATTTTAATTAAATTTTGATTGGAAAATAACAGAAAAATATCTAAATATTTTCTTATTATAAATTAACAATTAGTTCGATATATCATCATTACATTGGTGATATTATTTACCGGTATTGTTTTTTTTTTAAAAATTACGAATATAACATTAAATTAATTGATAAATAAAATCTGATCTTAAAGAGTAATTTATATTTATAGTTAATAGTCACATTATTTTAAATCATCAACTGAATATATCTGCACTTAGATATACACTGTTATATCTAAACCTATTTTATATTTGTAGACACATATATTATTTTGCAAATAATTTCAATACTAAACAAAATATAACTATGACGGATAGTTTACTTAATATTTATAGTTAAAGTTGTAATAAATATAATTTTATACATTTGTTTGCTCTATTACTGTTTTCTGATATACATATATCATTTGATTTTTTACAGATACATAAAAATGTTCACTGCCAAGTTCCAGTATTTTTGCACTCGATAAGTTATAAGTACATATAACTTATAAGTCTTATTAAAAAAAATACATAAAATTATTTGTGTATCTTAACAAATGGTTATTGGTTTTGGCAACTATGAGCTAACTATTTCATAAGCAACTATATGTTTTCCAATTTTATTTTCTATACAAATGAGTGATTTATAGGATTACAAAACTTGTTTGATTTATATTGTTTTTAACAAAATAAATTATAAATACTTATAACTTGTATTTAAGCTTAACATTAATAAAGAGTAAAATAGATAATCATTCTCCTGTTTTAGTAGTCGAGTTTACCTCATCATTGAGAAAGTCACTGTAATGGAAATTACATGCTAAATTTGAATTCAATAATAAATCATTACATACAAAAAACTATATAAACGGAGACGATCAGCTTATTATCATACAAATATACGTTGCTATTAATTATTATATTTATTTATTTTACTATACATAGTAATATGGTATAAACTATAAATAAGCAATACCATTAAATAATCTAAAAACATAGTCATTGCATTTAGTAAAATGTATGATGTACGAAAAAGTTTTAAGTCCCCAAGAATAATGATTCTGAATAAATTTACAAAAAATTTTTTTGACATTACTACATTTTTCGTTAAAATATCTAATTTTATCGAAATTTGTACTTCAAATGCTTATAAAAAAATCGTGATTATGTATCTTTAATAATTCTAAATAGCTATATAATCAAAACATATAAGGAACCATGTGTTACATTTTAAAGCTTTTTGATTTAACAAAAAAATATTTATCAACAATAATTTATAAAAAAATCAAAAATTTCTCATGCCTGTAAATTATTTTTAAAATCTTATCGTATGTATATAGAAAATGCCAATAGTATAAATATTTGATGAAAATGTCAAGTATCTAGGATGATTGGTTTTTGAATTAAACCAAAACATAAAATCAATTTATCAAAAACTGGTTTTTCGTAAAAATTCCTGTTTTCCTTTAATTTTATATTTGTTTTATTTGTTTCACGACTAGTTTGTAAAGTACTCAACATTTTCAATTATGACGTCTAAAAAATGTCAACTAAATATAATTTGGTTCTAGGAACCACCCTTAAACTTGAAAATCGAAGCATTTTTTCTTCTACTTTTCGGATTGCATACAGCTTACGTCCCAAAAAAGTTATATTTTGAAAGTAATAAATACTAAATTCAACAAGTAACCTATGTCCCGTCTGCTATAATTGTCGTGACCAACATACATCCATAAGATATATGTTACAATAATATTGTTCATATTATGATATATGTGCTAAATTTGAATTCAATAACATAAAATTTATTTATTTATTATTATGAACGAGTCAACACCCTTTGATAAGTACTGGTATAGTAAAATCTTAAACTTAATAAAATTACAGAAATATACTTAAAATTAAAAGGAAACAATAATAAGAAAGAAAGAAGATTATACCAGTTTTTAGCATTGAAAATAACAATAACAGGAATAAAAATAAATAGTATCAATAATTAATAACATATTTTAAATTTTAATTAAATAATAATATACAATTTAAATAACAACTAGACTCAATGCTGAATATACATTTTGCCTAAAAATACTTCGTGGCATGAAGAAAAAATCTATATAAGAAAATAAGGTTAGCTAATGATAAAACTCTAGAAAAAAATAATGAAAAACTATAGTTATTTTTGTAAAATGAAACAAGAAATAATTTAGATTTTCTTAAAGTACGATTTGATATATTAAAGTTAATCATAGATAATAATTCAGGAGAATAAGTATAACCATTTAATAAGTCATATAAAAACATAATGTTATCAACATTCCTCATTAATCACAATTTGTGAAACCTAGTTGGGAGATTTAAACATTATATAAGTATCTAGAAATGGGCATATTTAATCTATGATATAATAATTTAAAAAATTTAAATTGAACATTTTCAATGATATTTTTGGATGAAGAATAACTAGATGACCAGATGATTGAGCCAAACTCGAGATGTGATCTTACTAGAAAAAATAAAAAGTTTTAAAAGAGTTAATATTTTTGAAATTACTCGTATTCCTATTTATGAATTTCAACATCTTAAGTGTTTTTTTAAATACTGTATTAAAATTAATCATAATAGTATACAGAAATAGATTCTTAGTGAAAACAGACCGTCTATATTTCTAAGTATATTTATATATTTATTTATATTTTTACTATTTAAGTAATTCATTTTACTATTAATGATACAGTAGGTTATATTTATTCTTGAGCACAATTCTATATGTAAATGGCATTGTGTGAATAAAAAAAAAAATAATATACTTTAAAAGTTTCAAGTAAGTACCTACTCACGAAAAATATTTTTAAATTATGACCAAAAAGGTGGGTAACTAAAATTGTTAATCTTCATTCAAATATCTAATTTTGTCCAAATATAAACTTAAAATATCAATTTAAAAATATTGTGTTAATATAATATTTAGATTTTTTGGTTGCCAAATAAAATACTTATGAGAAACCTTGTTTTAAATGTTCAATCTTTAGCTATAAAAATTTAACATTTTATACATTTTTAACTACGAAATCTTTTACAAATTCTTATAATTTCTTTTCTTATAATTTTGATGAATGTTATCATAATTTTAACTTTGAATACTTATATAAATACTTATGTATCTCTAATATATTTGAATTTCTATTAATGCAACATAGGTATAAGGAACTTTGTATTAAATTTTCAGGCTTTATGGCGCTGGAACATAAGAAAATATATAAATTACTATCTGTTCCACCCAGCGTTGCCCGAGCCAAATATTAAGTTCAGGTTAATCTCAAGTGATTTACATGCATCTAAGCCACCTAGGTAGGTAATCCATTTCATTGGTTCGCGGACAATATGCGAGCAGTAAATTATCAGGTATTCAATTCACCCGCGGATTTACCCAGGTAAAAGAGTGAAATAAAAATTAGGTAGATACATGAAAAACATTGCAACAGTGCCCATGCCAAAGATTTATTTTTTTTTAAAATTTATTTTCAATTAAATGTTTAATATGCTATATTTCTACAAATCATAATAGTAATAAAATATGTAACTAATAAGAACCCTATAAATTAACAGAGATTATACATAAATTACATCAAAAAATCACTTTTAATTTTTCCAGAATTTTTCAATTTTAAATTAACTTATAAAATTGAAATTAATCCTAAAACCTGACTCGCAATATACTCTTGCATTTAACAAAAGATGAATGAAATCGGTAAAGGCGTTCTCGAGTTATGGTGTGACCAAGAGAAATAGGAATTCATTTATATATATAGGTATAAAATATGTGTATAAGATTTATAGAAATAGTGTACAATTATAATTTTGGTAACAGTATCAAAAAATGAACACTTAAGGGGTTTTTTTACATTAGAAAGCTTATATATAAGTATACTTAAAATTTAGTGTTAGGGACTAACTTACTATATGAAGTTTTTACTTAAGGAGGTCTGTAAAAAATTTTTTTAAAGAAATCTAAATTTGACTTAAACATAAATTTTAATTAATTATTTATTTATAAAAATCAGTTTTTCTAGTAAATGAACACACTTTTCTGTGAATGAACACTTAATTTATTTTTCATTTATTGCATTAAACTTTTTAAAATAATAATAATAAAACTTTAATATAAATAATAACATTTTAAATTACTTAATTTTTAACTGAATACAACAAATTTAAAATTACATAATAAAATAGTGATTTAGTAAGATAGGTAAGTATAATTTTACATATTTTCCTCAATATGTTTTTTATTTAAAATAAAAATATGTTAAAACTTCAATATATCAAAAAAAAATCAATATAAAAAGATTAAAAACAAATAAAATAATAACTTTTATAACTAGACAACCAAAATAATATACATAAGAAATATTTATTTCCTATTTCTCAGTCTATCAATTTCAGGCACAGAAAATACATTTTACTAATAATAATGCAGTAGGTTGAATTAATTTTTGCAGAAAATATTGCATTTGAAAATTTAATTCTGTGTATAAAATATAATAATATACTTTAAAAGTTTCAAGCGCTCACATAAAATATTTTTAAATTACAACAAAATAACTATCATCGTTATTCTTCGTTTAAATATTTAATTTCATCCAAATTTGAACTTAAAATGTCTATAAAAATCAACCATATAAATATAATTTTATGTTTTTTTTGGTTACACTATTAAATACTTACGAAAAACATTGTTTTAAATTTTCAATCCTTAGCTATAAAAACTGATCATTTTATAAAATGTTTAACTACAAAACAAATTGTAAATGTTTGATGATGAATTTTGGTCAACATTTGAAGTTTAAATGCTTAAAAAAAAAAAAATTGTGCTTATGCATTTTTAATATTTTTGATATGCTATTATACCAAATTATGAGAAATCTTGTATTAAATTTTCAAGCAGTTTGACCAAACAAAAATTTTTTTATCGATATTTATAGAAAAAAAATTTAAAAAAACTGAACATTTCTTAGCCCTATAATTAACTCAAAATATTTTTTTTATTTTTTTGATGTATAGAAAATAATAATCTCAACATTTGGTGAAAATTTCAAATGTCTACGATTATTCCTTTTTGAATAACAACAAAATAAGATAATCGTTCCCTGAGAAATCATTAGTTTACAGGTGAATATCTAATATCTAATTTCAAATACTCATAAATATATAATTTAACTTCCTTGTAATTTTTTTCTTTAGAAAGATAGAAAAACTTATAGAGAATCTTGTGTTAAATTTTCAAATCTTAGATTTAAATAGAAATTTTTTTTTTTTTGAATTTTCTAATCAAAAAAACTGCAAATTTTTATGATTTTTACGTATTTTCTTGAAATTTTAACTTTGGACGCTTATAAAAAACTATTAAAAATTTACGCTCAACTTTTTGTTTAATTTTCACTTACATATTATGAACAACTGTATTGTATTAAAATACGTATTCAATTTTCAATTTTTTGACCAATTGAAAAAAAAATTTATCGATAATTAATAAAAAAATGTTTTTAAAAAAACCTTAAAATTTATTATATCTATAATTAGCTCAAAGAAAACAAAAATATATTAAAAATTATATGGTGTATAAAAAATGCTTATGTAAACATTTGGTGAAAATGTCATGTATCTACGGTCATTATTTCTTCTGTTACACTAAAAATAAAAAAAGATTTTGTCAAAAATTTGGTTTGCAAAAATATTCCCGTTTTTCCTTAATTTTTTTTTGTTTTTCCCAACGCGTTTAAAAACTATTGGGAATTTTTTAAAAAAAAAGAAAAAAGCATAACATTATAAAATCAATACATTCTTCTCTCTGCTCAGAATCTGAAATAAAATAAGGATAATGAAAACTTTTTCAAATACAATTAATGTTCATTTACTGGATGGAAATATATTACAGAATTCAATAAATGAACTTATGTTCATTTACTGGTTTGTATCTCAATTCGTAGACCAGTGATCGAACACCATCAAAAGAATAAAATAACAAATTAAACAATGAAATATTAATAACAATCGTTATTCTAATAGTATAAAGAATCCCATCAAATGAATCCCGATATGAATAGATTACTTATGTTTATGAAGATTTAATCACTAATTGGTCTCCAGATTTTTTTCGTTTAATCAAACAATTTATTAAGAATAACAGTGATAAAAAATGGAGGGAAAAGTTATTATTTACTATCAAATAGATATTGTTAGTAATATCATGATATTACTGTGTCACTATTGTTACAGTTTTCTAAAATTTTTATTTATTTTTTCTAAAACTTAAATTCTATAAGCATTTTTATTATTTAAAAAAAAACACGGTCTTGATCGTTCACTGATTATATTCATTTTCTGGTGCTGTCCTATAATTATTGATTGTATAAATTATTTAATCATTTACACAACAATAAAAAAAAATGCTTATGAAATATACGCATATGCACATGTATGAATTTGTAATTTAATTAATTATACAAGCTATAAAATATATTATGGGTCATGGTTCAAAATAGTGCATATTTTTTCAAAATACGTAAAAAAATATAATTAATCTTTATATATTACGCGAGTAGTAGCAACCAAACGTGACCGAAACACAGCCTTGGACCGTTTAATCCAGCGACTCACTTCGGGATGTTTTCAGAAGCAGTTTATTCTTTATTGGATCGTGATTCTCATAGATAATAGAAGAATTCTAAAGTTCTTATATTGTCTATGGTAATTCTAGTCTTCGTGGTTCATATTATCATATAGACATAATATAAATTTTACACAAGTCTATGGTTTATATCACGGCTAAAGATTATCTGTAACCGTGGTTCATAATTAAAAAAATTAATTATGTATTGTTATGATAATAATTTTTATTGATGTGTGGGAATTGGTATTGTGTTTTTATCTCCTCTCTAAGAACCCATGAACCAATGGCCCATGTCAAATGTCCAAACACTCCATCATATATTTTATTCTGTGGTTTGTTTTTATGTTCTTTACTTTTTAACATCGTGCTATAGACTAAACTTTGGTCTTAAAGATAAAAGTTAGTAACGTTATCACTTATCAGTTAATCGATTTACATAAGAGCACGGTTGTTAACACGAAAAGATACTTTATTTGTATATCTCAAATCGTAGTTATAGATATACTATATTCTACCACAATTATATAACATAAAAGAATAATTTAAAAAAAGAACAAACAAAAGTTCTTTAGTATCTATAAATAATTGTTTTATTGTACAACTAAAGATAATAATTATAAGTTCGGCAGTAACCACAACAATCTAGGACCATGGTAACCACTAACTATCGAGAAATGTTATCACTGAATGTCGACTATAGTAAATCACAAATATCTACTAACAACTATGTCATTTTCCGCCATTTTAGTCGAGGTTAGAGATATGTTTATTACATATATAATTATATACTGCATAACTGTGAACTCGAATTAAATGGCTACCATCTGCTCAACTAAACACATTATAATAGTTGGATTAGCAGTTGCCTATCTATAAGTTTATAGTACATATTATCTGTGTAGTAAGCATTAAACATCTGATTTAGGTTATTTTGAGTTTGTGACGTCAGTTTATTGTGTGTTGATTTCGATTTTCGTTTTCTGACGACGTTACAGCCTTATCGACCATCGGGCACTGAAATCAGAATTATTTTTATAATAATTTTGTGTCTGTTAATTCTGTACATTTTTTAAATGTCGTACTTGTAAATTTAGAGTTTCGACTATACCTAAATCATAGTTTAAGACAGATGTAACTAATATTGTTACATTTATGTTACGAGTCTGTAACTACATACATTCTGCGATCAACTATATTTGCCGTTTTGGTGAAACACTGCCGCCGTTGATTCGAACGCTATACTTCGTTGGTGGTAAGTTCAGAATGTCTAGATTAAACGGATCACGCACAATTAATGTGTCCGTTGTTATCTAGGTTAACAAACTGTGTTTTAGTGTTATTGTTCTGTGGTGTTATTGGCCACGGTTTTCACATTTCGTTTTCGTGTATCGCCAATATTATGTCACGTGCTCGTGTAGGTAATAATTATAATAAATCTAATATTAAATAACGACATCGTTAAATTATATATCGTATTATAATAATGTACATTTCTACACTATTATAGTAATTAGTAATAATAGTATTAAAGTTACAAAAATAGTGAATACCATTACCATGATATTACTACTATTGTAAATTAAATTGCAGGCATAAACGATTTAAAAAATTAAAATTAACTTAATTTTAATTTTTTGAATTTAATTTTTTATTTATGAATATTATGTAAACTTAACTTTTGACTTAATTTATTTTATTTAGTATACATATTAAGTTATTTGCAATTAAATGTATAATTAATTTTAAATAATACAATTTTTATACATAACAAGAAATTGAAAATTGTTTTAAATTGTATATCTTATTACCATTAGGCAAATTTTTTAATAAAAATAACTTAATTTGATACTATATGGACAATAAGAACAGTAATAGGTTTTGCATACTTTAAAATAAATAGGTACAATTCCCAGAAGAGCAAAATGTGTTCAAATATTTTTGTCATATGTGTTGATATAAAATGAAAAGTATTTTTAATATTTATCATTAAAATTTAAAATATTCACTATTTGGGTATATTCCTTGCTAAAGTGATGTAATATTGTTATAAATTATAATATTTTTAAATGTTTTACAATATAATATATATTTATGCAAAAAAAAAAATTAACCAACTTACCTATCTTTTATTATTTTGATCAGTAGTTACTAACCTTTTTTTACCTAGGGCAATAAAAAAAAATTCTTGGCAAGCCAATAGTTTTTAATTTTTTCTTTAAGACTAGTTAAAAGAACTAAATTGATATTGGTAATAGATAATGTTTTATGTTATTTCTATTACTAGATAATGACAAGGATACTGTGAAATATTTTCTTGTCTGATTAACAACATATGTAATTGAAAATAGGTAAGCAATAGGAAATAAGGATATATTAGTTTATAATTATTTTATATGCAATCGGTTTAGATCAAAAACTCATTGAAGGCAAAATTTCTAGTTTTTTTTTTTTTTTTATTGCACTTTCTTGTTTATAAACTTGAAGTCTATAAGTTTTGTAGGGACACTAAACATTGAATTATTAGTTAAAATCTATTTTTTTTTTTTTTTTAGTTTTTTTCAAAATTTACTAACCGTGTTAAATACAATTTTTAAAACTAAAACACGTTTACCAAGTATTGCTGTTTTGTTATTAGTGAGTTTTTGCTTTAAATTGATGATACGTTACATTTTTAGATAAACGTGAATTATTTTTTTTTCAAATCATCAATTTTTATGTAATACATAGCAGGCCAGTTAATTAATTATCGCAGACCATAATTGCGCACCCTGATTTAGATAACTAGTTGATATCCATGTTAATTCAGGTTTAAAAATGTAATATTCATTTTATTAATTCAATTGTAGTATTTCTTTGGGTCCTTAATGTATTGGAATAGAAAAATGTATAGTTAAAAATATTTTATTATTTTTTGTAATGAGTAATAAGTAATTTTAAATAAACTATTAATACTAATTTTCAAGTTAATTTTATTTCAGATAATTTTATGTTGTATATGAATTAAAATCATTATGCCTTGGTGTGTTATTATTGGCTGTAATAACAATTTAAAAGCAACAAAACAACATGAAAAAGATGTATCATATCATATTTTTCCAAAAAATCCACAACGGCGTAGTGCTTGGATAAATAGTATTAAACGACCATTTAAGTTTAATGCAGATACATCTTATGTCTGTTCAAAACATTTTATTTCTGATGACTTTGAATGTAACAGTTTAAAAGAACAATTGCTTAACATTAAGGTTAAGAGACAACTTAAAAGAACTGGTGAATATGAGTTTATATAAATATTTATTATGTCCATTTCAAACACTATAAAATCAATAACCTATTTCATTAATAGCAAAAAAAGACTCAAGTGTACAAAATTATTTCAGCTATTCCATCTATTAATATGCCTTATGATTCAGAAGAAGAAGGATTCGCAAATGAAGCTAATAATTCAAATACAGGTGTAAGTATAGTAGAATACTAGAATATCAAAATATATAATATTAGCTATTACATTGCGTTCTATGAAAAAACTAAATCCAGCAACTACCAAAAATTGTCAGTTCTCTACGTTCAAATCAAAAAACTAGAATGAGCGCCTTTCTTTGGAACACATTGGAGCATTTCGATTCACCCAGCAAACATGGTCGAAGGAATTTGGTCTCAAGATGATTCTATAATTTATATGTGCAAGGATCTATGTTCTCTGTAGATTATGTCTATCTTTTCATAGTTAATATATTTTAATTTAATATAGTTATTTTTAATAGAAATTAAAATTGTAATTGTTTAATACTTTTTAATTCATTGTATTTTTTTTTACAGTTAAAATTTATTAATCAATCAGATGAGCAAAAGTATTGTATTGTTCCCCTTTGTAACAACAGCACTGTTAATTGTGGATCAAACGAGCCAAATAGCAACAGTGAAATTATGTTCCACACATTTCCAAGGGATACTGTAGTGTTAGAGAAATGGTTGGAGTTCTGTAATATTTATACATCAATTTCAAATGAGTATCAAAAAGCTCAAATATGTTCAGTGCATTTTAACAAAGATGATTATGAAAACAAATATATTAATGAGGTAAAGTATATAATGATCTGGTATCAATTTGTATTCTAAAATGTAACCTCTTAATTAATATCATTATTAAAATAATATGTTTTTGAAGTCATTGCATCCAATAAAAGTATTGAAAAAAGATGCAGTGCCAACATTAAATGGTGGAATTAAAATTGTAGACCTTAAAACTATTGAAGATGAGTTATCAAGAAAAGAGCGTAAACAACTTGTGGATAAATTATTAGCAGATTATGAGGAGCAACAAAAAAATGAAAAGGGTTATCTAAATGGCATGATAACAAAATACCCAGGTTTTTTTTCTCCTAGAATTAATCCAAATGCTAAACTTGGTGATAAATTGAAATTATTAAAGTCAATGGATAATCCAGTTACCTACCCTCCTTCTAAAAAAATGAAAACATTTGCAACACCAAAATTAAATACAGAAAGTTCAGAATCATCATTTATTGACAAATTAACACAAAAATTAAATCAAATGATTCAAGTAACATCTGTTAAAGGCGGTCTTATGTTACATGCACTACCAAATACAACTAATAATGTATTGAGTCCTCATTTGGAAAAAACTGTTACTGATGAGGAAGAAGAAATTATTATAATAACAGAAGATGAAGCTAGCAATATAGATCTGTCTTCATATGAAGAAGAAGATAAAGGAAATAACACTGAAGTGATTATAGTCACAGACTCGAAAGAAACTGAAGATACTCTTAAACATATGAAAAGTGTACCTAACAAGTATTTAACTAATAACGTTTATGATAGTGATAAAAAAGGTCATACACAGAAATTATTCAAAAATAATGAAAGTCTATTTACACCTTTGTATAAAGCTAAAGTTTCATCAAGTGATAAGGGATGCCAAGTAATAATTCCATGCAATGGCTGTGAAAATAGAAGTCTTAAGATCAATAAACTTTTAAGAGAGAGAACAAAATTATTAAAAGATCTAAATCAAAATACTGCATGGAAAGATCCAGATGAAATAAATACCTTGAAGCGGATGAATGGTGTTTTGTCCTTATTATTGATGCAGTGTGTTAGTGAAAAAAATGGTAAAAAGTCTTCTTCTATACGGGTGGATTTAGTACAAGATTCAATCGAAAGAATCAATTGTGGATGGTCAATGCAAGACACGTCAGATACATTGTGTCAAGCTTTGAGTATTAATGCTTATGATGAATTTGCAAGAGCATTTGAAATAATCAATGAACTATAATTCAAGATGTATTTATGATAAATTGATCCTTAACTTTCATTTAATTTAATTTATGTTTAAAGTCAACTAGATTAGTTATAATTAGTTGATTAGTTTGCAAGAAAAATCTTAAAATTATATTTGTTTGCAGGGTAATAACAATGTTAATGTTAATTTATAGAATTTATTTCCTATTAAATTCGCTATTTAAGCTAATTTTATACTACTGTACCATGCAGATTATGCTAAAAAAAAATTTTAAGAATTTTTGTATTTTTCATTTAAAATATGTTATATTAAATTGTGTTTTATCTAATAAAATATAAGTTCTTTGCTACTAAGAATTAATTATTATATGAATAAAACTGTTAAAAACTATTGAATCAGTTTATATTTTAGAACATTTAAAATATACAAAGTATTATAGAAATAATTGATAAATAGAATTAGCTAACATTATGTGCAGTACTAATTTTGTTCTAATCAATGTTTCACTTTTTTTTTAATTTTATATTATGGTTATTAATTTATTATAACTATATAAAAAAAAATTTAACTGATTAGAAGAAAGTTATTAGAGTTAGTTCTTTCTGTTACATTGTTTGTATAATATTTTAATCCATATGTTAGGATGAGAAAAGGGGTAATTTGGCACATATTTTATATGTAGCGAATAATGCATGATATAGCAAATATTGGCTGTACTTTAAAAATTTGATTAATATACACCTAGAAATAATTAACAATTTTTTTCTTTTGATTATATCTTCTATATTTGGGTAGAACACTTTGGTCATTCTAGAATGTCCGTTTTTGGCCAGTGCACTATTTTGGTCACTAATTTAATATATTATTACAATTTATTTTAAAATTGCATATGAAGTCAAGTAAAAAATATAAAATTACATTTAATTATTAATTTACACGAAAAAAAAGTTAATAAAATTAAATATTCATAGTTTTATTTTTTTTTTTGTGAAAATTGATAATGTAACTATATTTTTTATATTTTTCTTGACTTAATATGTAATTTTAAAATAAATTGTAATAGTATATTTTAAATTGGTAACCAAAATAGTGTATTCGCCAAAAACGGTTCCGCCCCAGATTTATGGGAAATCTAACCTTTGACCGAAAATCATAAACAGTATGTAGTTATAGTACAATTAATAATATTTCCATTGCTCAATTTTACAAAGTAATACTATTATAATAAATTCATAGAAATTCCTTCATAAAATTAAAACAAAATAGAGTCGTGTATTATGCATTATTTGATAATAAATATTATTTTGAAATAATTAATGTAATTCAAATAGTCTTGAAAAAAAATATATTTTACTTGAAAGTTTTTATGGATAAGATTATATTATTTAAAGACAATAATAATATAATATTTTTTTAATGTAATTATGACTTTAACATAATGTCCAAATGTTGTTTAACATACGCTAAGGCATTTTTCAGTATGTCCAATTCCAGTTGTATCTGAGTATGGGCCAGCTGTTGAAATGTTGACAGATTGTCCTGAAAATAGAATTGTTTATAATTATTTTAAAATATTTATTATCGAATATGAAAATAATTGCAGATTATCATTCTAATTCTAAATCAATAAAATATAAGTAATTTATAACTAAAATAAATGTTACATACATTTTAACCAAGATGTCGGTCAAAAAATAAATGATGTAGAGTTGAAATTGAAATTTAAGGGAAAAAATTAAAAAAAACAAAAATAACGCATAAATATTTTTTAATTTACTATTGAAATGAATAATAAAATCATATTAGTAAAAATTTTAGATTCTGAGAGGATCGGTTTTTAGTTAGTATTTAAATTTTAAATGTTAAGTTTGACTTGAGTAAAAAATAAATATTAATTTCGGAATTGTCTTACAGCCTATACAGTTATCAATCTTCCCCCCCCCCCACACACACACACAATCACGAATCAATAATACGCCACTGACAGCTTCAGATTACAACCTTATGAAACAAAATTATCGTGTATTTATTTCCCACTTAAAAACATAATAGGTACATAATATGACAAATCATAATCGTGTACGCTTTTGAAATCACAACGTAATAACGTATACACTATAGTGCAGTGTCGTGTTTTAGGAGAGGGGAATCATATCCCCATTTGGCTCATTATTGTTATAAAACATTTATAATAAAGCAATGATAAAAATATATTTACCTCAATGTAACGTGAGAAAAGTAAAAAATTTCATATCAACCATTTTTCAAAAAAATCTAAGCACGCCACTGCTGTAATAAAAACTAAAAACGCGTCATATTTAGTATCTGTAGCGAGTACCTATACGATCTACTAACCTACCATACCATTGCTGCAACAGTTATGGTTCATTTTTTTTAATAATTTTTTTATAATTAATTTTTTTTCTAAAATTTTGTTTTTATACCCACTTATTTTACGAGGACGTAAACCTTATATTTAATGCGTTTAACTTTGTGTATACATATTAAATGTAAATATATTCAATACAGACGCGTATTTGTCGATATATTCGGTACAGGTACCAAGTACTTATACTAGGAGGTCTGACCTACTGGTACTTACCAGCTACTGCAGCCCATATTACAAAGTCGATTTTCCCGATAATACGAGTACTTGCTTCACATTCCACAACCACTATACAATTACCAACGCAATACCTAGGTACGTCTCGTAATAATTTTTATCAATCGGGTTGCCCAAGCAACAATATTATACCTATTGTAAATGAACATACCTACATACCACATATAATATTAATTGGTTCCAAAACCGCATGAACTATCAACATTTTAGTTATGGTTTTCGTTAAAAGTACATGGGCGCGATTTGTACTGTACGCCCCATTAGCACGTAACACTATCAGTAGCTGGTACATAGTTGATACCTACCTAAACAATTGCTCGGACTAGCGAACTTATTGAGCGTTTAAAATTAAATACCGCAGCGGTTTTTTAACAATTAAACCTTCAGTGACGTTTTTTCATAGATAACTGTGCCTGTATATTTATCATAATTCACATATTTAGCGGACGTAATAGCTGGTTTAAACGGTGCGCACGATTGCACATTTTTTCTTTTTTGTACCTTAAAAACACGACATGATTGCGCGTCAACTGAAAAAGGTAAATTCACAATTTTCTTTCCCGACGATTTTGTATTGGAAAAAAATTTAAATACGATGGAATATCAAATATACATAGCAGTTTGTGTCGTATTAATTGTTATTCATTATTGATGTATAATATATAATTAATTTAATACATATGCATAAAAAAAGGTTATACAATATTACTTTATATATACCTAGTATAAATATATAATATAATCATTAAAAAAAAAAAAACAATTATTCATTGAGTGCTATGGTGTTTGGTAATTACCACACGGTTTGCTCATATGGGTATGGAAAAAAATTATTGTTATTTATGAACTATATATTTATTGCCTTTATATTTAACTACTATTTATATAATAATGTAGTACTACAAGAATAATCACATTTTCGATTAAACTATCCCGTACTTCTGAAAAAAAATTGCGGCATTGCGCAGTTGTGTTAGGCTCTTGTCCCACTAGGGCAACGCGACGCGACGCGATTATAAATAAATATCGTGCGATAATCGTTTGTTTAATAAAACACGG
>JACXSJ010001790.1:27209-61342 GCA_014851325.1 Pentalonia nigronervosa | reverse complement strand
GCACGGTTTTTCACACGAAGACACTGCAACGTGTGCGAAAATAAACCGACATAAGCATACTATTAGTGAGATAAAAATTCACATAATTCACATATTTTTATGCATGTACAAAAAACATGTCTACAATTCAACTGTAAATAACGAAAAAAATGTAAATCCTAACGAAAAGTTTTTGAGTTGTTTAACATTGTGTACATAAAATAATAAGTACGTGGTATAATAGGTTTGGAAGATATATTCATTAATGATTTAAAAATTACAGTAATTAATATTAATGTTATTAGGACGTCTCGGTGAAAATCATTTCGGTGAATATTTTTCAGCGAATAAATGTATTGGTGAACGGGCATATAATGAGTATTTTAGCGATCAAAATAAAAACAATATATTTTAGAATCTGAGCGGAGCAAGAAATGTATTGATTTTACAATAATGTGTGTTTTTTTTTGTTTATGTCTGTCATCACGTTTAAGGACAGTAAAAGTGCTTCAATTTTCTTCATCAGCATCTTTTACGGTAGGAAAGTGAGTCTAGTTAGTACTTTGGGAGGTCAAAAGTAAGAAATTCCCAATAGTTTTTAAACGCACCGGGAAAAACAACAAAAAAATTAAGGAAAAACAGGAATTTTTCGCAAAACAAATTTTTGACAACATTTATTTTTAATATAACAAAAGAAATAATGACATGAATTTTTCACCAAACTGTTATGTAAACATTTTCTATACACCAAAAAATTTTCAAAAAATGTTAACTTTTTTTAAATTATTTATAAACATAATAAATTTTCGGTTTTTTTTTTATTTTCTTATTATTGCCGATTAAAATTTTTTCAGTCGGTCAAAAAACAAAACTTGAAAATATAATACAATATTCTTTGTAACTAGTTGTAAGTAAAAATTAAAAAAAAAATTTTAATAGTTTTTTTTTTATAAGTATCTAAAGTTAAAATTTCGAGAAAATACATAAAAATCACCAAAATTGAAAGTTTTTTTAATTAGGAAATTCATAAAAATTTTTCTATTTAAATCTAAGAATTGAATATTCAACACAAGATTCTCTATAAGTTTTTCTACTTTTCTAAAAAAAAAAATTTACTGGAAAGTCAAACTAACTTTTTATGAGCGTTTGAAATTAGACATTGAATTTTTACTCGTTTTCTCCGAGAACTATTTTCTTATTTTGACGTAATTCAAAAAAATTACCGTAGACATTTGAAAATTTTACCCAATGTTTAAACTATCATTTTCTATACACCAAATAAATTTAAAAATATTTTGACAATTTTTGAGCTAATTATAGGCTTATGAAATTTTGGTTTTTTCAAATTTTTTTTTCTTTAAATAGTAGTATTAAATTTTTTAAAAATTTAATACAATTTTTTCGTAAATTGTTTAATTAATAGATCTAAAATAATGATAAAAATACATAGGTACAATTTTTTTTATAAGCATTTAAACTTCAAATTTTAACCGAAATTCATCATCAAATATTTGCTTTGTAGTTAAAAATTTATAAAATGTTTAATTTTTATAACTAAGGATTAAAAATTCAAAACAAGGTTTTTTTCAAGTTGTTCTATATGCAGTTTTGAAAGCATTTAATATACAAATACACACTTTTTTTTAAGCATTTAAAGTTTAAATTTTAACTAAATTCGTCAAAATTTCGAATTTTTGAAAATTATTTATTAGTTAAAAATCTTATAAATTATCAGATTTTGTAGTTAAAGATTGAAAATTTAAAACATTTTTCTCAAGTATGTAATAGTGTAACTAAAAAATCAAAAAAATATACTATAAAAATAATTTTTTATAGACATTTATGTAAAATTAGATGTTTAAATGAAGAATAAAAATGTTATTTATTTCATTGTTATTTAAAAATAATTTTTGTGGGTGCTTGAAACTCTTAACGTATATTATTATATTTTATACACTTAATTAAATTTTTAAATACAATGTTTCTGCAAAAATTAATTCAACTTACTAAATTATTAATAGTAAAATGAATTATTTTAATAGCAATAATATCTTAAAATACCCTTAGTTGTATTGGCGGACACACCGTCTTTGCTCAGAATCATTTTTCGTATACAATGATTTTCATTAAATTCAAATTTAACAAATTCATAACATTGCCCCCATTAGACACCCACTGTACAGCAGTTACAGCAGAGCGGTACCCACTTAATGATATTTTTTTTATTTATTAATGCGTTTTAAATTAAAATCTGAAATAATTAAAACAATTTTTGTTTGGATTTTCAATTTGACCATTAAATGTATTGCTTTATGTACATATTATTATGAGTTATTCTATTAAATTAACATTGTAAAATAAGGCCAGTTTATGCTTAAAATATTGCATTTGAGAGTTGGTATACATAAATGAAAATATAAATGATTTTTAACTTGACAAATTGTTAATCAAAATTTTAAACAGAATAAGCGTAAAATATTATTAGTTACTAATACACATTACAATATTACATACACTTTTACACATTACAATTATTTAATTACATCAATATCAGTATACCTATATACATTTAACTGATATAACTTAGCAGTTGCTCGGTAGAATTGTATAAAAAATCTTATCAGGACCAAATTATGAAATAAAAGGATATCGCATGAAACAAACGTTTGATATAATTCCAACTTTTTAGAGATGATGGGATTTTTTGTGAATTATTTTTTCATTGTAATATATGCACCCTAATGCCTATTAGTTAATGGACTTAGATTCATCAGATTTTTTATTAAGTTATAATTATTTATTTTATAGATTTTTCAAATTTAATTTCTATAATAGGTATATCCATATTTTTACATACTATATATCATTAATTTTTCAGATATTTTTACTTACATTCATCAGTAAAAGTTTCGTTTAAATTTAAAATTTGAAAGTAAAAACATAAAATCGATTTCACGTAGAATTCAATTTTTATTCTTTGGTAAATTAAAGTAGGTTATACCTACTTATGATAATCAAAACTTTAGTTATTAAAACTTTAATCTTTTTAGTATAACCTGAGCGATATATTTTATTGATATATACATAAGAATTTAACCATGTTTTTTTAAACATAAGTTATGAATAACAATTTAGGTACAGGTATAGTAGAATATTTTTTTATTATTCTTGAACGCGAATGTAGTTTTAAAACTGAAATAAACGTTCAACCATTATTTTCACTCTTAAAATGACTATATAATGCCGCGGGTTGTACCCTTAGTAAATCTCGTAGGAAGTAGATTTTTTAGTTTTTTTTGGTCACCCTCTTTCTTTATTTAAGAGCTACCATAAGTTTCCATTGTCCTGCAGAAAAAAAACTTATTTTTCCTCGAAGCAAAGACGGAAACGAAACCCTTGTCCCTCGTTAAGTTTGTATAGCGAAGTGGAAAAAGTATTTTAACAGTCAAGACGCGCTCTAAATACATTTCCCCCTCAACACAAGCTTTATTATAATAAAGATACAAAACAAAAACTTTCGTTTCGAAAAAGTATACAAACGAATACACAAGGAGAAATAATAAAACTTAACAGTGAAAGTTAAACTTTATTTTATTAGTTTACGTATATAAAAAAAAAACAATTATAAACATTAAAATGAAAATAATAGCCATCACATACATTTAAATAAAATAATAAGTAGTTGTAAGATTTAAAGTTATATCAGGAAATTTTTATTTCGCACCAACAATATTTATCATATTTTATGTAATAATAACACTGTGCATTGTTTTACGGTCACTAACATTTTTTTTTTTGCTTTTTTAATAAATGTTCAAGCGGAGTGACACAGTTAAACGAACACCCTCTTACAGGAAAAGGTGAAAAAAAACAATAATAACCAGAACACTCACTACATACCTACTATTTACGATTCAAGCCCTCTCAATGCTATAATATATATTCTTTAACAATATAATAATTATTACGATGAAGATGACGATAAGAATGATAATAATATACAATATTGTTATTATTAACACTATTATCGTTATATATCATAAAAATATTATTTTATACTCGCGATACAAGCTAGACTAGATGCCTGTGTGAACAGAGCATATAATATATGCGTTACGCTTCGTTTACAAAAAAAAAGTATCTATAATAATCGTAATAATATTTATTTATATACCTATATCTATAGGTGTTCTATGGTTTGTCACGACAGTGCGGTGTACACGTTATTCACATAATGTAGTATTGCAGATCCTACAGACGACGAGAAAAAGTATTCAAATAAAATAATATAATCAACAGAGAAGTAAAAACAATTAATATAGAACTGTATATATATATATAAAAATAATTATTATAATATTAACACGGAAACATATAATATTAATTCAAAGATATAATACGCGTAAAGTCGGCGATGGTCATCGTCAGGTCACGATCACGGTGATTGGGGACTGGTCGATCTCGGTCAGGTTAGAATGGTCAGGTATTTTTATGTCGTTTGTGACGGGTATGCACTTGGCGGTACCGCTGACTTCCGCGTTGTGATTCAACTCCATCGCCTTCGTTATGATTTTCGTGTTGTCGTCGCACAGCACAGGGTTGCCTGTTAACGTCGATTTCATTAATACTATTAAACACCCATTATATTGGAAAGGTATAAACAATCTGAAGTGGACAATTTTAACATATATAATGATGAAATACTATTTTTTTATCGTTATCATTTTTTAAGTTTTTACTTTTTTAAAAGATGACACGCCTACGTCTTGAATTTATTATTCCTATACAGAATATTTTATCGAGTATCTCGGTGTATAAAATATGAATTTCGAACCGGTATCTAATTAGTATCATAAGTATTAAAGCTTTATGAGTGGGGTAGTGTACCATAATTTTAAGGGAAACCCTGCTGTGCCACTTCACTTTGCTTATCCTAACTTTAAATACTTATAACTATTAACTACAAGTTCAATATACAATTGTTAAACATCAGATATATATAAACATGTATGTATCAACTTTTATTCAGATATTTTTTTTAAAAATGTATAATCATTTTCGAGATAATGAGTGTTCATCCGGTATAATCGATTCACAACGCCGAGTTCGGTGTCAACAAACTCGCATATAGATATTATATTGACAACAATATTTTACTGTCCACAGCAAATCACTACCATCTTACCTTCCAAGTATATTCTCAATGTACTGTTCACTCCATGCAATTTGCATTGGGTCATTTCGACTAATTCTTCCTGGATGGTCAGTATGCTGTTAAACTCGAGATCGGCGTGGCAAAGTACAGGATAACCTTGGAAGTCTTTTGACAACCCGGTTAAAACGTTGTACGAAGCTACTAACGTTTCGAGAGCCGAAAGATGAATCTACAAGACAAAAATAGATACTACAGGTTTATATAGGAAAATTACAGAGCACCTAATATAATATATCTTTATTATTATTATGATACGAGATTATCGTTGATCTAATAATTACCTGAGACGAGTCAGGTAGTATGTGCAACAAATTGTGAGATACATCTAGGATTTTTAAATTTAATCCGGTAAGATCGTAAGGTGATATATCGGTGAATTTGTTATGACTGATATTCAGTTTAACAAGTGTTTTGATACCTATCAACGATCCACCGAGCGACTCCAACTCGTTGTGGTCCAACTTCAAGTGCTCGATTCCAGTCACTGGTTCACTTATAATCTAGAGAAAAATAGAAAAACTAAATGTTATATTATAATTTATAATTCCTAAATTTTACTGCACATATTCCGCATAGTTGCGTTAACTGTGGTACGTATTATATGATATATTACCTCAGAGTGGCCACTGAGTTTGGAAATCGTATTGTGCGACAAATCAACCAGCTTGAGTTCCTTCAATCCCTTGATTTCAGCCAACGAGAATTCCGTGATTTTATTATAGGACAAATTGACCTCGGATAGTTGAGTGAGTGGCAACAACGATTTGTTCAAGTGTTTGATGCAGTTGTTGCTCAGTTCCAACACTTCGATCATCGATGCTTCTTCGAATTCATCGGATGCCAACTGTGAATATTAATAGTTTTTTTTAATTTAATTTTTAATTTATTAATAGTATCGTAAAATAAACGACCATATATATAAATATAATATTTATCAAATGTTAGTAGACTTAGAAAATATGATTTCTGAATAGATGGAAACCAGATACTGTTATTAGGAAGGGGTGGGCTAAAATTGTGAGATACCTGTATATACGATAATAATTGTATATCTTCGCTTGAAAAACTATTTATAATTTAATAGTAAATAACATTACAAAGGAACCTTTTGTTTTATTTATTTTTTTTTTTTTTGTATAATATGTTACAGAAATATATTATAGCTGTGTTGAATAGTCCTAAATCGTATAAAACGATAGTATTTTCAACACATTTTTTACAATTTATTTTTAACAGTGGGTGGTTACCGTTTACGCAAGTAGTTCTTTTTTTTTATTAAAATATTAACAACTTTTATTAATAATTATTATGATTGTTTAAAGTGTTTTTTGCCAATATTCATAAAGGAAAATAAATAAATAATTTTTTTCAAGTCATCTTTTTTAGCATGAACTTTCTCCCCCTCTCCCATCGTGATTTTTGCCAATAGTTTTCCGTAAATTACACACGCATACCTCTTGTATCTTGTTGCCGGTGAGCTCAAGCCAAACCAATTTGTCCGACTTGGACAGCGTTTTATTCAGACCGGTCAACTGATTAAATGAGCAGTAAAAATACCTCAGCGCCTTGAGACAGTTGAGTTCTGGTGGCAGATGAGTTAACCTGTTCTTGGACACGTCCAAGACTATGAGTCCTTTGTTGTCGATTGGCAATTCTCCGTCGAGATTTTTAATCCGGTTGTTAGATAAGTACAGCCACTCTAGTTCCTTCTGATTTCTAACGAAATATAAACAGGTATTATACACAATTGCATATTAAAAAAGAAATATAACAAATACATATGATGCACGTAAGCTCAAAACTTTTGATTATAAGTGATTATTATTTTCATTACATAATAGGGTAGGTATACACTGAAAAGTGTTCACGAATATAATAATTACTAATAAAATACAATTTTCAATTTGTTTTATCGTATACTAGAATGTGGGTTTGCATGTGTTATTCATAACACATATTATTACTTTATTATAATATTAAATTATATCAAACGGACTTTGCCCTTGGTACGGTTGAAAAATATTATTATTGATGCGATAGAGGAACAAAACAAGCTGCGCTACACGCTAGCTACATATTATAAAATATGTAACTTTCGAGTGCGCACGACGCAGTCAAACTTCCGAATTACTGCTACAACGTAGTTTACCTCAAATTTCCATTTAATTCCGTCAGATTGTTTGCGGCCAATTGGACTTTTCTCAACGTCGTGGGGAACGATCCGTTCGTTATATCGGTCAAATTGTTCGTGGCCATCACGAACGTATTCATCAACGATAGACTCTAAAAATCAATTCAAAACAACCAGTCACATACAAATATTCTTATATGTTTATTAATATACATTAATATGTGACTCAAATTTAACTAGCTAATCTAATTTTCAATGCCAATCTTTTGAAAAAAATAATTTTAACATAAAATTTTAAATCATTTTAGACTCTGAGCGGAGCGATAACGTACTTTTATAGATAGGTATTAAAATTTTTTTCCGATTTATGAATAATAGAATTTTTGTTTTTGAGTAAATATACTTGAAAATGTAATACAAAAATAAAGTTACTCGTAAATTGTTTATATTCCAATTAAATTTTATAGAAAATATATAATTTTTTTTATATATAAGCGTTTAAAGTTCATAGAAATCACGAACATTTTTGCAAATAATTTTATATATAAAAATGTATAAAATTATCATTTTTGAAGTTTTAGTTTTTAAAATGTTGAATTAAAAATAATTTGCAAACTTTCATCATTTTGACAAAATTTGAATTTCAAACGCTTTTAAGAAGAAATGTGTGTATGTATTATTGTATAATTCTATATTTTGAAATGTCATAAGAACAAATTGTTTAAGATTTTGTATTATATTTTCAAGTTATATAACCTAGCGCAAATTCTTTAATCAACATTTAAAGAAAAAAATTTTAAAAAAATAATGTTTTTAAATAGCACAAAAATATTTTTTAAAATTATACCATGTATAGATAATGGTAATATACATATTTGGCGAAAATATCAAGTACTATCTACGGTTATTCGTTTTTTAATTAAAAAAAAAAAATTACAAAATCAATTTTATAAAAATCATAACAATTCCGTTTTTTCTGTTAGTATGTTTCCCGATTTTTGCGTAAAATACACATAACACATAGGAACACACCAATGTCATTGAGAATATTAATTACGAAAGATTAATGATGATAAACGTTTCGAATTATTATAATTAATAATATTACAATATTTGTTTTTTTTTTTACTATAATAACGCAATGGTACAATAACGAAAAATATGATTTCACATCCATAATGTTTTTATCGCGAGTCTGTCGACGGACGATTGCGTTTAATCGCCGCAGGGTGAAGGATTGCAGCTCGCGTCACTTCCTGTTCGATACACGCGCTCTCCTGCAATAGAGTCAAACCCTTTCGGAAAATACGACTATACATGCAATTTTATGTTAAAACCATATTATTACAATAATAAAATATAATGTAGATACCTAATATCGTATCATACGACGACTAGACAACAAATTTTTTTTTACCCGCAACCACATATACTCGACAACATAATTTATATAGATACATTTGATATAGTTCGACGCTAGAATTATGTATCTGTAACGTACTTGAAAGTCTCCGGACGCAACGCTGTGTATGGAGTTTCTGGCCAGGTCCAACACCTCGATACTGGGCATGTGCTTGAATATCTGAGTAGGCACTGCACTAAGTCTGTTGTCCGACAAGTACAGGATCCGTATCCTGTTCATACCGATGAAAGCCTCGTCCGATAGCGTGCTACAAAATGGAACAAAATTACCCGTAATATAATGATTAATTATTAAGTATATTTTACGATGATAATATGATAAATAATTAATACTAATAATATTATTATCCCGTCATCGCCGCGAATGGCATAGTGATCGTATGGAGTAAATGTATGGACCGTTTTATGTCAACGTGACAGTGTTTTGAATAATAATAATTATTATTATTATCATCGCGTCTCTTAAGTAAGCTTTTCGAGCAAACGAAACTCTATGTTTGCAGTTTACTGAGACGAAATCTATGATATTTACGAAACATCGTGTTGAGAGGCCGACACTTCTAAGACGAGAATTACTCGGCGTGTCCGCGACCTTCCGTAAACAAAACATGCCGTTGTAAGTATCATAACTTAATTTTTATTTAGAAAATATACAACTTCGGAGCACAGTATAAGCATGAGTATTATAACAATACGGTCTACATACGATAGCAATATTATATACCTAATCTGTAGGTACATTTACGCAACGCTCACGTCTATTCGGTTTGCCAGAGCAATATTCATCTCGATAAAACTTCAATCGTACATATTGTAATAATTATATAAAATTACATGTCGTGTATGACCGTAATGGAACAGTGCAGATGTTATTGTTTTTACGTAACAACAATAGATAATGAATAATCCGATCGTCATAGCGAATACCCTAGGACGTCGTACCTTTAACTTATATACATAATAATATTATAATTAAATGATCATGAGTTAAAAACTCAACGTAGTAAACAGACAAACAATCTATATTATATAATATTATATAATAATAACAGTGCAACTTGCTCATCAATAATCTACGAACGGTGACAAAAATCAAAATAATAAAATTTTTATTCGTTTGAGTTTTACGAAATTGATCAATGTGAGGTTATTTGCTAACATCTATAAATTTAATTATTTGTGTTTATATTATGATTTAAAGTAGCCAATATCGAGGGGGATGAATCAAATCGATGCATTTTTTTCAATAAAAGTTATTTGATGATTTAAAACCATACATACAAAACGTTTATACTGTTTCAATTAATCGCAGGTCTCTTTGATTTCAGATTCACAGAATGACGTGTTACAGTCATAAGCGGGAATTCAGTAAAATTTCAGAGAGATTAATATTTTTAACATCAACGTGAGTGGGGGGGCTTCAATTCCACACAACTAAAAAGCTCTCCATTTTTTTTTTGGGGGGGAGGGCTAAGTCCCCATAAGCCCCCCCCCCGATTTCCGCCTATGGTTACAGCACAAGGATCGTACCATTTTCACGTTTCATATCGGAACAAAAAAATCGTTTTCATCAAAAAGCAGACCTAATACATAGGCTATACCTACGAACCACGTGCGTTTCATTTAATATTTCTGATAGAAATATAAAAAACAGTTCGTCAGACACCATCTAAACGTCTTCTAGGAAATTTTACAGTCACGTCAAAATCTGATATATTTACGTCAACTGAAGTCGAATTCACGTACAATATATAAAATAGAATATCAAACGAACTTCTGAAAATAGGATAGAGAAGCTGGGAAATAATATTATACAATAAATAATAATTATAAAAAAATCCAGAGATCTTACCGTTGTATTATACCCGTCATTAAATGTTTGCCAATAAATATTTTTTAACATTTTTTTTTTTAGAAAATTATTATTACCTCGCTTATAAGAAAGCCGCAGTAATCGTTATAATTCAGTGTTTTTAATTTACCTTTACTCTACATTTTTGGTATAATAAACAAATATATTATATTTTAGTTCATTGAAAAAATAATTTAAAAGTCAAAGTACCGACCTCCATTAAGTATTTTATTTCTATCGATACAACCAGAGTTTAAGTGTTTATACTATTAAATATGGTTATACAAATCCTAACTTAGGTCATTTATCTACATCCTCTAAATGTCTCACTTTTATAGAAGGATCTAAATCTTTAACGCTACTTTCGCGGCTACAACCGATCCGCTTTATACACGGTGTCGTGCTATTTTCGAAGTGTGCATTTTTTTCAACGATTGTGATTTTATCTTTGGTCTTTCCTGATAAAAAAGTGTCATAATATATCAGACAATTTCAGAAAAAAAGTAAATAGAAGTATATATAAATAATAAAATTGTAAGTACAATATTTATTGACGGCATATAAGACATGTATACTATACCTACATATACCAAATTTTACTATCGAGCTACTTTAAATTTTTTATTTTTTTCAAACTTTATAATCATAGTGTTTTAAATTTTATTACTTATCTGAAGTGATTTGAATATGTATTATTACAGATCTACTAACTGTCTTGTAATTAAAATGGACGAGTGAAAATTGTTTTTCTTTCGAGTTATTGCAGACATATTAAGTGTTGATGAGCATAATAACAATTTTTTACCTACATACCCAAAGGTCAAACACCGTATTCGACAAAAATGGTACCAGCTATATCGAAAATTTTCAAAATTGATATGATCTTACACGCTCGGGGCAGGTGCCCGTTCCGAACCCCCATTAATCCACTCCTGCGTAACTACAATTAGATACAGTGATAACGAGGCTTTATATCATGCACCTTCTTTCATATAATTATGATAACTGTTTTGTAAAAGCACCCACCTGAGATTGTTTTTGGTGAGCTTGAGGTCGACTATCGGGAATCCCAGTTCGTTGAACCGCCTCGTGTCCAGGTCGTGGAGTTCCGAGTACTCGATGTTGAGCACGTAGTCGAACACCGCGTCGAACTTGTTCTGGAGCGCACCGATGACGCTCTCGAACGATACCATCTTCTGGCAGAAGACCATGATCTTGGGCCGGACCATGCCGGTGAAGTAGCTGCACGTGCACGGCGATATGCTCCGGCGCACCGAACAGTGGAGCGGCGTGTCTTCCAGTATGTACGAGCCGCAGACGCCGTACATGGCGAACGTAGACACGGCCGTGAAGAAGAACAGGCGCGACCAGTTCATGATCGCGGTGTCGGTATGCTTATGGGTTCGTATCCGGTTCCGGTGCGGGTTCCGCCGGGACGACGACCGTTCTATCCCGTGGACGAATGTAAAATGTGAATTGTCGTCGATTGTTATTTTCGTGGCGCGGTTTTGCGCTCGTCTTGGACGCGTAATGTGACGACAGATGGACTGGTGTTGCGGCGGCTACGATAATAATTATACCGCTCCCTGCATCCCTGCAACAACGACCGCGGCCATGTGACTGTTAATAATAATTCAACAATATTATTATATTATGTATAATAATATGCGTATGTACAACGGTATGGAAACCGTACGTGGCGGTCGAGTAAAATTTTTTTTCGATTTAAATTTATACTAATTTGACACTCGGCGGACGTTTGGGGGGAGGGCAGTAAGGTTGGGGTCGAATAATATAGTATAAATTATTATACATGTACTGCACATACGCGACGCGGACGTCACAACTCGCTCGTTACGCGCACGGCAACTATACTACGGTCGTGTGAAGCGTATAATAAATATAATCAACAATCATTGTGTCCGATGCAGCGCGCTCATAAAGTGCACACTACTGTGTGTGTGTTCGTGTGTGTGTGTGCGTGTGTGTGTACAAGCGCGGGGGGAGATATGGTCGTCCCCTCCGTGATCAATTTTTTTCCGTACACGTTAACTTTGAATTGCGGCTTTTGGTACCAAAAGTGGACGTTTTATTAAACGACTTTTTTTTTTTTTTTGTCTTATAGAAATAACAACAAGTACAATATAATATTATATTCGTGCTCTAACAAAAAAAAAAAAACGATTTTTTTTTTATTTATAAGTTAGGTGCACATTCATAAAACGAATTTAGTCATGCGTGTTTTTTTGAGATCGGGGTTTAACTTAACCGAAAATTTGTGATGATAGTATAGTATGACGAATATTAAATTATGCAATAATATTTTGAATGATGCGTAGTAATTGTGCATTACTACTTTAGATATATTATATTATTGCGTATTATATAATATTATGCAAATTAAAATCTTCGACAGACGACGATGATCGCAAAAAACGAACAAACCGAACGAACCGCAATATTTTTTTGTAAAAATTTATACCATTATCATAATCTAATATTTACTTCTCATCCAACCCAACCCTTCCATAACCCGCGAGACCCATACAATTACGCCATTGCAGCCACGTGTAAACAATAGTGACGTAAACCGATTTAATTCATACGTCTTTTACGTTATAATAATATGGATTCTTATTATTATACGATATATATATATTATTTTTTTCCGATGATGTCACGCTTCATCTGTATTATATATTATGACGTATAAGATGTGATATTTTTGACAGAATACCGGCGCCGCGTTCTCTCTCTCTTTTTACGGTCGATGTTCAAGTGTCAGAACCGTTGTCTATAATATAATATTTACGGTCCAGACTTTTTAAAGGCGTTTTGTGCTTAGAGTTGATCGGACCTGGGATGTAAAGCGGTGCACACCTGCCAATCTACAATTCATCATTAGACATACACTTCATTATATTACATTATTATTCATTGGTGCATATTTTAAAAGATTATTTAGGTTAGACTTACATCGTTTTCACAGAATATAAAAAAGACCCTGTACATAAATGTATGCAGTTTTCATTGTAACGATTTATATGTATTTTTTTTTATCCCGTCAATACACGCACACGCGTACGGCATATTATTATTATACGAAAATATTATCTTATTATTTTTTTTTTCACCGTTTCCGAGAAATTCAAGAAATTGTTATCGATCTATCAGCGAGCAGACTGCTGAAATAATGATTATTATAATAACATAACATATATATAACAGTTGCGTTGTTTCTCGGTCCAGGCGTCAACGTTTTGATAACGCACATAACGCGTAGATATATATTTGCCAATTCTGCAGTTGTTGTAACCTGATACAATATAAAATAATCAAAAAAACTTCGATTTTAGACAATAGATTTGATTATACTTTTCACTATGTACGATATTATTTATATCGATTAAAATATCTATGTGTGGCCTATGTCACCCAAATTGTCGATGGACCGGTAAACGATCTATTATAATATTGAACAAAGTACACAGACGAAAATTGATAGCGCCGATAGCGGCTAGAAAACGCGCGCATATTCATATCATATAATATTTGTACACAATCAGAACATTGTTAGTATAAAGTAACTAAAAGAAATTGTATATTTTGAGTTGCACACGATTTGTTCCGATAAGAGTTACGTTCTTGACAACGCACGTATTTACGTATAGTATGATGCTAAATTAAAACCGAAATTCATTATTTTATTGGATAAATATATTTTTTGTAATTTGTGCTATGAGCATATGCTTAAACATAACCTTTATATTCGATTATCTCAAAACTCAAATCTTTAAGTTAATATTTCTATATAGACTTATAACGTTCTGATGATATTATATTAGGTGTATACGGTTTTGTTCGCGGATATTTTACACCAGAGATTTGAATGATCATTTAATTTATTGATGAGTAATAATAATTATTGCGTTACCGAAAAATGTCATCGCACAATTTAAATAGTTCCGATACACAATTAACCTAACATCATGACGTTAATATTTTATTGACCCCAATAATTTTACCATTAACACTCTACGCCAAAACACTACACGACCATCGCATATACGTATACATAATAAATATTATAGTTATATTATAATATATCTCCGTTCAAAGACCATAAATTTACCGTTACAGAATAATACAATATTATGATAATATGTCTTACGAACGATAGTATCGAGGGTTGTCGAACTGTGGTCGAGGGTGGCTGTCAATCATATTATGATATTCGATTTTTTTCAACGATTGTGATTTTATCTTTGGTCTTTCCTTATAAAAGAGTGTCATAATACATCAGACGATTTCAGAAAAAAAGTAAATAGAAGTATATATAAATAATAAAATTATACAAACGAAAAATTTACGAGATTGAATTTTTTTGTATGTTAGATATTTATAACTATTATTTATTTATGTATTTTTTCGTTTTTTGTGCTATTAATACCATACTCGAATTTTGGAATAGTTTTCATGAATATAAACAACGTAATAAAGGTCAGAACAATACATTTGCAAATGCAAATTGTATTATGAATTTTACGGTGTATTAGTTTAAAAAAATAATTATAATGTGTATCTTAAAACCTTATATTACGTTAAATAATATTAGTTGGTAAATATTATGATGAAATCAAACCAAGTGTAGGTACTTAACTTTAACGATTTAATTATTAAGTTGATTTTTTATCATTGATACATGAACGGGGGTGGACATCAATTAGTTAATCAATTAATCTTAAGATTAAATTTAAACAATAAAGATCCTTATGTTACAGTTAAGTTTAAAAAAAGATATATTAATAATCTTATTTAGTACCTACCTATATATTTATTATAATACAATACCGAATAATGAGATGAAGTCTAAAATATTTCAAAATAAAAACTTTTAAATTTAGTAATATTTTATATTATACTGATACATAATAATAATTATAGAATCATAAATTGTAACTTAGATTTTTTCATTGATATATTTGAATAGTAAACACTCATTATTCTGTAAAGTATGAACTACTTTCCTATTTTAAAAATGTATTATACATAAGTATACAATTTTAACAAACTGTATTAGTCTGAATTTGTTTATTTGTTGATTTACTTTACATTATACCGGCTTTTGATTTTTAAACAGCCACATATGATTTTAATTTCTTAATTTGAATTAAAAATGTTCTAAAAATTATGATATGTAGATTGAAATAATATTACTGAACGAATATAGTACTTTTATTTAAAGGCATTTAAGTTAAGATAATAGTTGAGTAAACTGTAGTGGACAACATATTTCGAAGCGTACCCGCTTATCACTTCACACTATAGATGAGATATGAGATATAACGTATCTTATCGCCTTTAAATAATTTTTTTTTAAAAACAATGTTATTTTAATTTTTAATTGATTTAACAAAAAAATATTTAGAAAATTATTCTGTTTCAAATTGCGATAGTGGGTTTACATTAACCGGCAAATATTTAGTTGATAAAAATTAAACATTATAAAGTATTATAAATGCTATTTACTTATAAATATACTTGTCATGGTTTTTTAATGATTGCTTCGTTGATATACTTGTCTAAATAATTAGTGTTTGCTGTTAAAATAACCGTAGTGTGCATATAATTTATTATAATTTTATTTTATTATGTAAATGTGTTTAAAAAAAGACGATATTTTACTACACAGATTAAAATGAAATAATTTTTTTTACATGCATCTTGTTTGATATTTACGTTTTTATAGTTTATAAAGATGCTGCAGACGTAGGTAACTACTGTCGAAGTGGCCACGAAACGTAATAATAATATGAGATGGCACTACCTATAAAGTGTACGGCATATGATATGACCTTTTACTGGCTGTATTATGTACCTACCTATTATTACATAATTATTATATAGGTACCCGTATATGAATCATATATGATGATTTTAAATCAAAAAATATTTTAATCGTGCTATTTAAAGAATAATAATTATGATAAGAATGCCCAGTGATTAATTTAAATCTCAAGCAACATATTTTACATATAGGTAAAACATCCTTACAACCCGCGACACATCATCAACACGACGACTAATAGAGATAATAACAGTATTATTAACACATGCAACATTTTAATATAAATACATAAAAGTATATATAATATATTGTCTCCGGATTATTGCCTAATTCGAATTGATAATTCAGTCATTGACAGCAGTATTCCGATTTCTTTTAACAGCAATAATATATATTATACAATGTCAATGTTTGTTGTCAGCCGAATATTATATTATTATTATTATTATTATTAGATGTACGATGTGTACACACTATAATATAGGTAGTAATAATCTACAGGAATTAAATTATGTACATATCAAATTTATATCCGGGGAAATATGGCACCGTCACCGCAGTGATATTGTATTAATCTATATTATTATTCTATTATATAATAATAGAATACTATTTTTTTTTTAACGTAAGTCACTCATTATTATATAAAATATTAACATTTTTCAATTTTTTCTTGATGAATATTTTAAAAAAATTTTTTTTGTTAGTTTATTATTTTTTTACTACTTTTTATCTTTTAAATTTTTCAACTTTTTAACTTTTTAAATAACAACATACATTTTTAATTTTATATTTTAAAAAGTAATATTTTTCAGAGAATTTTGGTATACCTGTAAAGTTTGAATTTCGAACGAGTGATTAATTAATTATAAGTATTTAAAATTAGAAGAGCTGAGTGGAATGGTGGTAAGGTTAGACCCGCGACGCGGGATGCTACCAAAATAAGTTTTGATCAACTATTTGATTCATCCAAACCTCAAATACTTATAAATAGTTGCAACTTACAACTAATAAACTACTCGTTTAAAATTTGAAAATTAATACTGTTCGTGATAATGATTATGATAATGATTGTTTACTATTAAAAAATCACCCTGTATACACGCGAGCTACGAGCAATCGTGTCGATAAAAAGGTACGTCCGATAAGCATTACATGAAATAATATTTTTGTTCCAAGCATGATAGAAAAATATCTAGTATAAAAAATTATATATTCTGTATCTACATAATGTTATATTGTACCGCAAAATCCAATTTACTCAATATAATATCATCAGCAGTTGATATAGTAAAATATTATTATATTATGCTAAAATAATTACCAGTTAAATCTTAATTTGCAACAAAAACTGAAAAAGTGCATATGCAGCATACCGTTTTGTTTTGTTAAATATTACGATTTTATTTTCCAATTAAAAATCAACCGAATAATAATGTTACAATACATAAAAAAAATATACAACAATATGTTCATCCACATTATATTTATTATTATTTGTGTGTGTTTTTGATATTTCTCTGATTCTCTCAGATCAAAGTTCTCCGGTACCAAGATGGTACATATTGACCGTGATAGTTTATTAAAATATGTACCTATATTCACAAGAACTAGATTGCCAATCGCGTGAAATACGTAAATCATTAAAATATAAACAAGTTACTATATAATTCGTTTTATTTTTAAATTTCTCTTATATTATTTTAAACAATTCAGAATCCTAAATACCCAAAAATTAGTGACATTTAAAATTACAATATTCTTTGTCTTGATGTCGATAATACAATAATAGTACGGTAAAATGCGTCGTTATTAATAATTATTATTATCAATAAATGTGTATAACGTACATAATATAATATATAGCTTACACGCATCAGTGTTTGTTCATGTCGTTTAAAACTTAAAAAATTGTAAGTATTGTAATATTATACATATAACTTATATTGATATTGATGTGCAATGGTTTTATTTAAAAAGTTGCATTGTGATACTAGTAAATAGATTAAGTAATTAAATATCTCGTTTGAATTGTTTAAATGAGTAATTGAATAAAATATCATATACATAGGTACATAATATTATATATACATATATTTTAAATAAATGTTTTGAATTTGAACACAAACAACTCTAATATTACTATAAACAATTATGTTGTACAGAGCGCATCTAAAATAAATGGCATATGTAAGTAATTTAATTTTTAAAAAAAAATCTTAATAACATGGTAATTTTTTTAAATCATGATACAGATATTACCTACAGTTTTACTATAGACATTTTTCATGAACCAACATAAATATTATAAAAACAATAAGTTGAAAATTTCCTATCAATGAACATTAAACACCAACAATTAGTACAAATAACTATACCTTTATAAGTAGGTACTATTTAGTATCAAATAAAATAAATTACATGTAGATAAATCTACATTAATGGCTCAGTTAAAAAAAAATAAAATAATAATTAACTTCAATTTAATCGTCGTGCCATATTATTTAGAATATAAAAAAATTGATGATTGTTGTACAATTTTTTTATTTAAGAATAAAACATGTCGTTTACAATAATATATTATATATGTAAGTATACTAATATATATACATATATAGGTACTGAACACTGCTACTGCTATAATAGCAAATAGCGCGTACACCTAAATGGACGCAATTTAACTTTAATTTGTAATGTAAAGAGCACTTGTCGTATATGTATATAACATCACCATTGTAACGATACAATTAAACAATAATAATAATAATAATAATAATAAAGAAAATTGCTCGTCGCGTCATTGCGCTGGCTGACCTAACGCATATTATGCAGCCTACTCACTAATAATATAACGGTATGCCTAGTGCCCGTATATATACAGTATACTAGACTTTTAAAAAACACGATATAAATCTTTTCATTACAATAATAATTGCATATGTGTAATAACTATAATATGACGAAGTTGTATATGTGATCCATGTAATATTGTAATAAATAATTTGTGTACAAATACATAAAATGATTATTGAGAACGCGTTTAACAGCGATGTTTGCGACGGCTGTTTTTTTATTCTCGCCGAACACGTGTTAAGCATACGTTTTTTGACTACACATTCGTATAAGTAGGTAGGTACATAATATATAACTGATATTATATACTACAAGCAGTGGTTTGTGTATGTGTGTATGTACAAATATTATGGGTCGACGGAACTTATAGGTCGTCCGATAGGTCTCGACAGTCGATCTGAGAATCGCTGATTTATATAATTAATATTTCTATTATAATATACACATAGGTAGTTGTGTATTTTAATAGTACTATTATGTAATCACTAATCAACGTTCACGAATAAATGGGTAACGTAAATAACATCTTAATAATATAATCATATTAAATGATTTCCATATATCTATAGATATCTATATATATTATAGATAGGTACGCATATGTACGGTAGGTGCATAACATAATATTATAATTTATAACAGAGTGCAGTATATAGAACTTTCACAACTCTGACCGTCTCGATAAGTCGAAAACTTTACAAAATCCTAATGAGTTATGATTAAAACATAATTTATAATTAATCGCAACGCTTAGAATTTTTCACTAAAATTGCTAAAAATTTTGGCAATAAAAAGTGCGAATTCTGCTACAGCCGAGTTAGAGCGCGCGTGCGATAGATGTCATGCCCAACAACAGTAAAGTCACTACACAGAATATTCACATCGCAAAACAATCACGGTAAGTACCTATAGCTTCCGCGCCATTATTGTATGCATAATTACACATATTTTAATAGGCAATGATATATTCAATGGCAGCGCAATAAGGTATTTCACAGCGATGACTCTGCAGGTGTATCACGACTAATTAGGTATACGGTGCTCGGTGATTGTGGATGTGATGGCCGGGGGAGGCGGTGATATAACCCTATATGGTGTTTGCATATATATTCAGCGGTAATGTAGGTACTTATAATTTCATCCCTTGCATGTGTAGTGTGCAGGAGTGTGTGCCAATCGCAAAACACAACCAGATATGCACGTACATATCTGCTATATATTATATTGCAACAAAATATTAAAACATGCATTATAAAATAAGTTACTAATTGTTATTATTTATTATTCCATTGCGATTAATCAAATTGATATTTTTGATCTAATACAAATTTCATATTATATTAAACGTCTTTAAATCCGTTCACAATATTTACATAGCGCCATTATAATGTTGTGAGCTTATGTGCAATGTAGCATTATTATTTTAATACTATGAACATTTTTACATTTTGTTGAAACGCTGCGAAAGAGCTGTTGTTCTTCGCGATGCTCTCTTATCGGCAGAGCTATTAAATATAAATAACAATGATATAATATTATTTATGTTCGAACGCTATTCGTTTGGTTTCATCGGGAATTGGCTTATATAGAATAGATAATTAATAATATGAAGAACAGCTGCGGCACCTATCCAGACCACTCCAAAATGTTTTCAATCATTCTAAAGTTATTTTTACAATAATAGAAAAATATTCATATAAAATCAACATGTTTTTTTTATAATTTCGTTTTCCAATATATGTCCGCAGGAATTTTCGATCCTACAATTAATTACAAATATCTTATGTAAAAAAAAAAAAAATACAATGGCATGTTATTTGAAAATAAAATTAAATTAGTTGTAAAAATAAAGTTATCATGCTCAACTGTATTTTTCAAAAGTACACCATTATAATATTAGCAAAATATAAACCTTATGTTATAATGAACTACGGATAATTAGTATTTTATTTAATATTGTACTAAAAGTTCAGAGGTGTTTATTTTTTTTTTATCAACATACAGAAATATACGTGTGTTGAAATCTATCGAGCACAATTCATCGACAATGTCTCGTAAAGTCATAAATATACTAAAATACAGGGTGATTCATCAAACACGATCATCATTTTTCCTTTAATAATTAATTAATTTAAATTCTGTTTTTCTGATTTTTTTAATTTACTCAAAGACCATTTTTTCAATTTTTTTGTACTACATATATTACTTTTTGTATTGGGTACTTGTCCTGATACAAACTTCTATTTTCAACACCCCTTTTTATAAATTATTTAATGGATAATTGTTTTAAAAATGTTGATTTACTTAATTCAAAATTCAAACAATAAATTTTTCAGTCATTTAAATGTTTACGCTAAGGAATAAGGATAATAATAGTCCTTAAAAATAATTTTATAAAAATATAAAATAGATCCAATATTACTATTATTTATTATACTTGGACCATTTTTACAAATTATTTATGTTGATAGATAAATATTAATCACCAAAATGTTGGTATCACCTTAGCCCCCATATCTTTCAAACCCATTATGATGGATCTATTATCCTTATAGCACACAAAGTTAAATAACTCAAAAACTCGTTCAAATTTTGATTCTGATACGTCAACATTTTTAGAAAAATGATCCACTAAAATTTTACAGTAAAAAAGAGACGTACTTATTTGAAAAATAAAAGTTTGTATCTTAACAGGACACTCCTAAAAACAAAATAATCTCAGGATTTTAAAATTATTGTCTTAAGGTATATTTAAAAATTTCGAAAATCAGATTTTGAATAACTGCAATATTGAAGAAAAATGCGAGTGAACATACTTGATGAATCACTTTGTATAATATACACAACGTTATAATTTAAGATTTTTTATAGTTACATTATATAGTTATTATTTTGCTCCTAGGTTTTCATCGTATAATTGTAATAGGTATATTATATCATACCTACCTAAGACGGTAGAACAAACTTAAAGAGTAGGAATATTATAAATTTATAGAATTTTTAATTAGTTAAAACTTTTGCTCAAAATAAATGCAATGGTTGTAAAAAATAAAAATATGAAATTAACTTTAATAATTTCTCTATTAATCTCTATTAATTATTTTATAATAGTTTTTAGCAACAGTGTCTTAGCGGTGCCGCCGCGGTTAAATTGTAAGTTATAGTGAGTAAATCGAGCCTGGCTGCATTTTAACGCTACCGCCACTGCTGCAGTATGTGAGGACCTTATTCTCAATTATTTATCTTCATCAATAACATCCGACGTGTGCCCAATTAATACCTATAATAATGTACATTTTAAATGTTTACCCAAGTGGCCAAGTATCTTATATGCGATATTAAATGATTGAAAATCTCATATTTTAATAACTGTTTACGTAATGGTTTACTTACTAAAATGTATTATTTTATTGTTTGTTATAATATAAACATTTGTTACGATATTAATTAAAATGATAAATCGTACATATATATTTGATAACTATTATCATAATTAAAATAATGAGATTTAATGATACACATGATTTTTTTCAATTAAAAATAGTTTAGCTATTTTATATTATGATACGATTCTATTAAATGTTTTATAACGAAATCCTATGCACTGTTAACAACAAATTTACCTGACAAAATCATAATCAGCACCACGACGATCATCCTTTATTTATCAGCGTTGATACTTGCTCTGCAGAATTAATAATATTATTGTTAGATAATTGTTTTTTAATTATATTATTATTAGTATACCAACATCGTTTCAAACACAATTCTAGGTCAGATTGCGTACCTAATAATTTGCATTACATTTTTACACGACGCCTACCTTTGTCGAATTCTAAGAATATATTTTTACTATCTGCATTGGACTTGCCCGCGTTAGATTCTAATTTCTGGGGTTTTTTTGTCGTTACTCACTTTAGTCATGATTGAACTTTTCTAAAACACTAATTTAATAGAAATTAAAATATTCAATATGTAAGCAATATAATGTTTGCAAAATCGTTAAAAAAGAACAATTGCTTTATGACCGTTATCACTAGATGAATTATTATTATTGTATTAACTAGCCAAATTACGATATGAGAATAAGATTATACATTTAGGTTTTGGCGGTTTATAAAATCAACAAATATTACTGTAATGTAATTATGTTGTCCGTCGAGGTGCTAAACGTATGAGCTTCAGAAGGTAATGAGATAGGTAAGGTATGTATTATCACACCAACTGTTATGGTTAGAAAATACTTTGATTTACTAAAATAACTTCCCATAGAAGAATATTGATTACTGCAAAAAAGTGCACGTGACATTTAGTCGAAAAGTTGATGGTCTTCAGTGTAAGCTGTGTTTAATAATAATATATTATAAGGAAATTGGTTTTGAAAAATTAAATACGGACGTAGTGGAATTATTTCAAACATATAGGCAGTTTAAGACGTGATACCGATGGATATGCGCGTTATTTATTTATATTATTCTCGCAGTAGATCCTCGATTGGTACAAAATAATTATAACGGTTACAAACGAGTTATAGTGACGAAAATACAGAGTGTGAAATTCAAATATAATGAATAGTATTATGATAGGTATATAACAAATCAATAATGTGTCCACGTTTGATTTAAATAATTTGTAAAAATGTATCGAATAATCGTCGTGAGAATGCGATGGGCTTAGTGATTACATAATGATGAGCTGTGGCTAAATAACCTGCAACAGGTAAGAGATATTTTGTGTAAACATCTAAATACCTTTTTACCTAATTCATATATTTTTTTTATTAATCTTGAAATGTTTTACATTTCTGCTTTGACATCTAAGGCCATTAGCATTACATTCATTATACATTAAATCATATTTATCTTACAAAATTTGGATATATTTATTTTTTCATAAATACGACTCGTATTAAAGCTAAACTTTTATTATGTGGCCACATCCCGTGTTTATGACTATTTTATTTTTAATTTAAACAAACAACTAAACATGTTATACATTTATATCTCTCATAACTCTAATATTATAAGGTTTTAGATATAATAATACTAATAATATAGCGACAAATTGACAACGTGTTTCTTATTAGTTATTGTTACTACATATGAAAAAATAATAATACCTAATAAAAATGTAATATAATATAAACAACGACAATAAAAAAATCGTTTTATCTTAAGTAATTAAGTTGAAATAATATGTATGGTGTGTTTGATTTCTATAAAGAATTAAGAAGTGCATAATAAGTTGAACGTTAAAATTTTTTTCTCTTTTTAAATTTCTGTTAAAAGTTTATAAAAATATATTTATATATTATATGTTTCCACTGGAAACTTTTCACTAAACATGTATATAATTAAAATATTTTATAGGGTTATTTAGACTTAAATTCCTTATATTATGTTCGTATATGAACAAATGTAAATTAATTATTTTTATTTAAAATAAATATCCAAAATACTGAGTATTTTTTTAAATAACGAGGGTATTTTTCCATCACTATATTCTTGTCCAAAGAATCATATGATTCAATATTAAACCAATTAATATGTAACTCTAATCGATGACCAGTGTCTTGGCCAGGATTGAATAAATACAATTAATTGAGGATTGCATAAGACGAAATGATGAATCGACAAGTTTATATACTATTCTAATTTTGAGTACAAATGGGTACAATGATTAAAAATATTTTAATTGTTTAACAAATATTTTAATTTTTTTTTTCGCTATAATATTACTTAGAATATATTTATTATCAAAACAAAAAATATTAAAGTAAATAAAACGTTTGGTGAAAAATTACTTAATTATTTATTTTTTTATTATTTTTTTTTTTTATAAACATTATGATATAACTTTTTGAGTAACGCGCTTCGCTTAAAATACTTTGAAATTCATAATATTTTCATAATACTTACTGTTTGGGAAGATCCTTTTATAAGATTTCTTTTTATAAGATTTATAATTATTTAATTAGCAATAATTTTTTTTTACAATTGTATAATTTACAGAAAGCACAATATTTTATTATCGTCTATAATACTTATTCTCAAAACTCCATAAAGGAATAATATTTTTTGATATCACTATATGACACAATATCTGATAATATTTGTTGAAGTGTATTATTTTTGCATGATTTTTCTTTAACGACAACCAACGATAGAAATATAATCTATACAAAATATATTAGGTATTAAAAATCAAAGGCATAAAATAATACAGTTATTTAGTCATCGCTATTTTTTCTAGATTAAACGCAATTGGACATTAGACATTGATTGTACATTACACTTAAAAACTACATTACTACATTACCTACACTACTAAAATATTATGAATAACTTATCGTAAAATTTTGATAATGTCTAACTAAACAAGATTATAAATATATCTAATATAAAATATATTATTTGTCATTAAACATGGAAAAAAAATAAAAAGAATTGTTCATTACTCATTGAGTTGTTCCTAAAATTAAACACTTTCATTCGATGAATACTAAAAATTAAAATATATAATAAAACAAAACCCAAAATACGTTAAAGTTCTACAGTAGTGCAGTGTAAAATTTAGATTTTAGAAATTCAATATTTTGATTTAACGGATGCAATTTTTTTTACTTACACTTTACAGCCACAGTAAAGAGGGGATATTTTATAAATTTACCCTACACATTTTCTCTAGGTAGCTACGCACATAAACGAAACTCGTGACACGTTGTATTGAATAGTCGTAAAATGTATACTTATATATAGGTATAAAGCGTGTTTTTCTTCTTTTTTATGTATCCCTACTAAGTAAGAGGATGCAAAATATTAAGCTGAAATATGGTGTGGTGTCAAATGTTTAGAAAATAATAATTGTTAAACTACCTATAATCCTAAATCCTAATCGTCATATAACATGTATAAGTAGTATATATAGGTATATATATACTAGCTATTGCACAGCCGCACGGGGATGTTCGTAGAGTAAATCGGTTCGATGCAGCGTGTGAAAGCTAACCTAATCTTCAACCACATTCCCAATACTTTCGTTAGAATAAAAAAAAAAAACTTCAATAGATATTTATTAACGAAGTTGTGATTTAAAAATCTGCAGCTTCAAAAACGTCTTAGTGGTTGAAGCGAAGAGATAAAAACCAATATCAAGGGATATTCAATGCCGCGATTCTGGTCGGGAAATGTTTTCATCGATTTGTGTTTGGCGCAGTTATTTTATATAGTATTCAAATATTTTACATCGCATAGTGGTACAGTCAACTAACCCAGTCGAATATAATAATACATAGGTGACATGTATATGGGGACATGGATAGTAACGCGTGTCCTGTATCCATATATCGGCGATATAATTTTACAACACAATTTAATATTTATCGAGTCCGACGATGGTCGTATTATGATCAACGCCGAACAACAATAAACTATGTACCTACCTGTATATCATAATATTATGTTGCATATAAGCAGACGGGAATCGCGGGGAAAAATCTACGGCGGCGGCGGCGGCGGCGGCGGTACGACTTCCTTGGCGGGAGCATTTATTTTATGCGTCTTTGCTAACCCGCGCAAACAAAAGCGGCGGACGGTCGCCGGTCGACGGAAACGACGCGCCGCGGCCTTGGGCGCATTTTCGTCGCGTCCGTCCGTTAGACGGGTCACGCGCGGGTATAAATCAAAGTCATAACACCTAAGTACTGTACAGAAGTCCTATCACGCACAAGCGTTCTTCAAAAAAAAAAAGGGGCTTTTTTTCCGTTTGTCCGCCTGTCGCCCACGGCTTCTCCCTCGTCGCAAAAACAGTATAACACATGGCAATAATATTAGGTGTGCAAAAGCGGCAAAATCATTTGCGTGCTTACTAAACATCATCCGACGACGACTAAGTTACGGCCAAGAGACGGTGGCGGCGGCGGCGGCGGCGGCGGCGGTTCAGTCCTCGTTCGAGGTCTACGGCGATTGGAAGACGGCGGACGGCGTAAACGACTTTTCGACTTCCGGTAAGCGCACTACACCTATACTGAATGTAAATCGTAAATATATGGGTATTATGTTGGATCGTAAAACGGGTCCCGGACGGTGTGTGGCGAAATTAAAGAGAAAACGATTTTTTTAACCGAAAATGCCGATCGCGTGCCGAAGACGACAAGCCGACGAGTTTCAACTCTCCGAGAAGACGATAGAAAAATCCGTAGAACTCAAATCTGTTGCGGGACGGCGGCAGCTATACATTACCCATATGCACCTGTACGCCTATTGCCCATTCACGTGGCCGAACAGCCTGCGAAACGCGTATATTGTTTCGTCAATTCACACTGAATTGTTGTGACGGCCGATTGGATATCGCGTCTCGGAATCGGTTTCGGGTGCGCGTCGTGGCGTGAGACGCGTTGCGTACGCGCGCGGCAAATGCTATCAAACTGACCCGCGCCGACCGGCAAGGGGGACACACGCACGCCAAGAACACTACTTTTAAACGGACCGTCCGACCGACGGGAATAGCAATAAACACGAATTACACACGATCGCGCGCACGCGCACGCGATAAGTACCTATGCGACTATATACACGTATTATTATACGCGTCTTTATACCAGCGTGTGCGTGTGTGCGCGCGCGCCCCGCGTTTACAATGGTACGTGCACTGTACGTGTTTTGTGTATACAGAGGGTATCTGGATGGTATGACATATTCAAATGTAATTTCCAATTCGTGGACTATCGAAAATCCTCCGGATACACCCTATACAACGAATGTGTAGTGCGCGTGTGCGCGCCCGCTCAATGTACGACGACGACAGACACTTATTATTTGATATAATAATAATATATATTGTGTTCGAATTGTTTCTCTCTCTCTCTCTCTCTCTCTCTCTGTCTGTTTGCGGCACCGTCTTCGTTCTATCCCACTTGTTATTTTGTTCTCGATTACCCGATTTATTACCGTTTATTATTTTTATTACAATGACGGTGACATCATTGACACCGCACAGTGTAGCTGACGCCGACGTGCATGTATAAACCAACTAATACACACAATTATATCAGTGACTGTGGCGAAGAATCGTACATTATTATAATTTCTAAAATTAAAATTAAAATCGTGTTCGCGATCCACCGAAGCCGGCCATGTTTTGGAAATGCAAAGACACATACCTTTATAGGTAGGTACATGCCGCATAAAGAATGAAAGTGCATATAATGTCCTATATGCACGCAGTATTACCTGCATTCTAAACCCGTGTATACCCGCTAAATATCAGCGCTCTGGCTCTGATATTGTTTAATTATAATATGCGTCATATTGTGTTATACTCGCACTTACACATCAAGTGTATATTACAATGTTATAAATTGTAATAATATAATTTATAATTGCCATACTCCGTTTTGGTAATAAACAAATTGGAATCAATATATTTTTTTTTAGGGTTCCAATATAAAATAGGTGCACATAATAAAGCGTTATCGTATATACTTCTTTTATATATTGTTGGCTTTTAATAGCGAGTAGTGACGTAATGGTCACTCGTTGTCTCATAAGTCATTATTTTGGTCTTTGACAACGTTCATTTTTAAATAACGTGTTATAATAATTGCTTTTTATTCAAATTATAATCTTTATTTAAAAAAATGTCTATAATGTGAATTTGTGATACACGCGTGTATACATTTTGTGTAGAAATCCATTTGTTTCATAAATAATTTTAGTTTAAAATTCTAGCATTTTACATTTCAGAAAAATGTATACCTAGTAGGTATCCAGGTATTCTAGTTTTTATTAGATAGATTAAATATTCTTAGCAGCCAATATTTCAATTTTCGATATTTTATGAATAATTCATTTTCGAAAACAATATGGTTTATCAAATGCCCAATTTACTAAAGGAACGTGCCTACGCTGCTGCCACCTCGACTATTATAGAATTGTATAAAAAATAGTTTAACAAATGTCCTTAAAAAATGAATTTTTAACGCATTATTTTTTGAATGCGAGTAGAAAGTGATATTAAATAACTTTTTTATTATCTAACGAATAATTAAACCTGGTTAGGAAGAACTTTTGTAAAGTAGTAAGTAATACGTCCTATCCAACGGCCAATATTATGTACCTATTATCAGAAATCAGTTATACGGTATAACTTAAATCTGTAAACAATTTATTGAGAAATTTATATGCCCACTTATTAAATATAAAATATTATCTAATTTAAAAAATCTATTTTTAACGTTATAATTCTAAAATAGTAGAATTAGTTTGAAAAGTATTTCAGGTCAGTCGTCAGTGTAATACTTAAAGTAGGATGATCTTTGTGAAATTTCAATTAAATAAATTAATTCGATTTTGCATTAATAATTGATATAAATATGATACATCTAATGGTATTATTCGGTAGATTTTCCTCACATGTATATAGAAAGGCCAAAGCATCGAAGCTAAGAATTCGTTTTTAATGAGACATAATAGTCACGAGAGAAATGTGTATATCAACTGAAATATTGAAAAATACAGTCTTTAGTAGGTACCCCATAGTCAACAATCATTTAAACCTTTTGGCATCTACTACATATTTTTCTCTGTAAACTACTTATTTTTCACAATGACTTTCAGGTTGGCGGGTCAATATTTTATAAAGGGCGGGGGTTTCAGTACCCTTATATTTTTTAATTATAATATAACCTATTTTGTAGTAAGAAAAACATATAAAGTATACTTGTGTATAAATACCTACATCATATACGGAATATAGTTGGTGTATTATTAATTGTTTCAGTAGGATTGTTTAGGTTTTGGGGGCTAAACTTTTCCTATAAATAAAGTGGGCACCTATGTATTATGTATATCTCAAAATTCGTTCATAAAATCGTATATTCTTGAACATATCTGTTCCTTACATTAGTACCTATCAAACACGTTTTATATTATTCAAAAATATGATTAATGGTAATTTATTTTCACGTTCAGTTATTAAAGATAAAACAATTATAACCGTGTATAATATATTTAATAAAATATTATTATTTTTGGACTTTAGTCAAAACCGGAAATTAAGATAGATATTGTTTTCAACTTTTATAGATGTTTTTAATTATTGCATAAACTTACTGAACTATGATTTGGAATTTGCCAAATGATTTAAATTGTGTACACACTTCCTAGTATTATGGAAATGGAATATTTAGTTTTTTCATATTTAAATTACCTATATCTGTGATGCACATGTTTTTACATTTAGACACATCATTATTTTAAATTTATATTATTTTTTAATTACCTATATACATTTTACACTATAAAATATAATTCAATTAGTGATAAGCAATAATTAAATAAAATCTATTTTAGCTATATGTTTTAACTTTTAACTAAACAAATTAAGACTTATAATTATATAATTTAGAACAACTACAATTTATTATGTTAGACAAAATATTAAAAAAAAAAATAAAATTATTTTTATTAGATACATTACTAATGTTATTAACATTGCCAATACCATAAATAGGTAGGTTACATTAACAGGTAGGTATCTAAAGTAAAATAATATCCATAAGGCTTTGATACTTTTAATGAAAATATTATTACTCATTGTACTTATTAAGCCGGAATATTCAGTGTTTAATATACACATGTTTTTGAACAAAACTACTGTAGTATATTATGTTAATTATATTAGTAATATTAAATATTAGGTACTTAGGTCTATCTATAAATCTAAATAAAAGTAAACATAAATGAAAATTTAAGGATACGATAAATTATAAATATCATGTAAATAACAATTTAAAGTTGAATAGGTAGGTAGTAGTTTATTTGTACTAATACCAAATTTTTAAAAATGTTTCATCATTAGGTAGGTACAGCTTATAAAAATATTAATAAATGACCAAATACATTTTTAAAAATATATCATATTGGTTTATTTTATAGTTAACCCAGCCAACAATCACAGTTTTAATTTTAGTTTAATAAAAATAATTTAATATGTATGGTTAGTTTTTTATATCCATATCTTAATATAATTATATAGTATAAACTATAAATACAAAACAGTCCAATCTTACTGATTCAAATAAAAGTAAAGATACTATTCTGAGCAGAGAATAGTAGTTCAATCAGTACTTCTTAATATTTTTCTTTCAAACATAAATTATCTAAAATATATTTATCTTTTTTAATTGAAAGATGTTAGTAGTTCATGATCTAATAATAAATACAATATTTACATACTATAATGAGTGTATAAATTGTAATAATATAGTTTTAAATATGAAGTAAAAATAATAATGTAATCTGAATCTAACAATAAGTAGGAAAAGTTTATTTATTTTATTCTAATATTCAATTTTTATTATAGTTGTAATATTTCCATTTGGAATCTCAAGTTTTCTAATATTTTAATAAATTTCAACCTTCAAACAATTGATTTCAATTGATTCAAATAATTTACTTTATAGTCATATTATAAGCCTTGTACCAACATCCAAATATAATTATTAAGACCTCTTACATAGTTATACATCTCCATTTATAACAATTATTTAATTTTAAAATGTATACATGATGTATTATTTAACACATTTAAAACAATAACTGTTATATAGAAACAATTTTTAAGTGGCAGTCAATGGCTAGCGAGGCCATTAAGGAGTATACAATACAAGCATTGAGCTGATACCTAACCCACAATAGACAATAAGAGTAAAAACAAAGCAAACTTAATAAAAACAACTTCTAGTTACATATTACACTTGCATAATTTGGTAATCTAGGAGAGTGTCTACAGTTGTTTAAAAAAATATCAATAAGAACTTTTAGGCAAAATACAGTAAAGGTAAAACACAAAAAGTAACTATTATCCTAAATTGGAATGTAACAATTTCGTTAAAACTTTTATTAGCAATATATTTAGATTTATTTATAATAATTAATAACATTATTTCATTAAAATTCAAGATCTGAAATAAATCGATTACTAAGTAATTAATACATAGAGTAGTAGTATAGGGTGTGCATCCGTATAATTTGAAAGCTCAGGCTAAACATATCAAATTTCCACACATATTAATTTGTATGTATATCTAATGAATACATCAATTAATACTTATTTTACACGTTAATAACTAATAATAATAAATACATAACAACATTGAAATATGAAGACTGGAATAATACTTTTAGCAAGCGGAAACCCTACCATTTAAAAACAATGTTTAAAAGAATTAAAATGGATTATGATTAAGGTGTATACTATAAATGCAAAATGGATTTGGATGAATATAACTATTAATAAATTTGTATATTCCAAAACGAATTCAAAGATATTATTCTTTACTTTCTAATAAGATATTTTTAATCCATCATTTTCTGCTCTTAGCACATAAGCTTATTGTACTTACTTGTATAGATTGTTTATTTCTAATAAAATTTAAAAAAAAATCCATTATTTTACTTGCACATTATAATATCTAAAACAACAGTAGATCATAAATAAAATGCTACATTTTTGTGTTTTTTATATTTTATCTAGTTCAACTAAGTTTTTATTAGTAATACAATATTAAAATAAGTACAATATGTAAATATAATGTGTCATACCATGTTTGTCCCGAGTCAATAACTTTTATTCTAATTAACATTTTTAGAATTGAATATAAATTAAATATTAAATATATTAAATTATTAATTTCAGCAGCGATAAGTAAATATTTAAGGTTTAGACAGGAAATGTGGAGTAATTATACACTAATAAAGAAAATATATGTGTGTGTGTGTGTAGAGGACAGGAGCGTACAAAGACAAACACGATAATGCACATAAAGTTTCATATGTTGTTCATTAGATACAAATTGAAACAAGTATTCACTTTGGTTTTATTGACTAAATGAAAATAAATTCGTTTTGGAAAATATTACAATGTTATAGCGTGTTAACTTTTTATTGTAAAATGCAATTAATTTATGATATTTTACTGGTGATCACAATCTTTTAAATTATATAAAAACAAAATAATTAAATACACAGTAGTAATAATAATTATAATACTAATAATAAAAAACAATTATAAGATTGGTTAGACTATATGATGTATAATATATAAAGGACAGTGCATCTTAAAAAATAGTTATTATATATCCATATAGTATATTTATATATATTATATTTTATATATTATATACATGTATAAACATTTAATATTCAACATAGTATCTATTTTAAATATCATCCACATATATTAATATTATCATTACCATTTCTAAACAATAAAAATAATAATGTAAGTACTAAAAAAAATTTAATTTTACCAATTTAGTTAGTTTTTGGTTCTATTTTTTTTATTGAAATATCAACTATAATTATTGTATTTTTTAAATACTTTATTATAAGAAATAATACAATACAGTTATAATTACATCTCTCAAAATATATTAAGGTTGAAGTGTATAAATTAAACATTCAATTTCAATAGAACCTATAGGTAGGGGTGGTACAGCAGAAAAGAAAAATAATATTCTTATTGTGATGATTCTTCTACAGTGTTTTTCATATACATCAAACATTGGTTGATGACTGTTTGTGCTAGACTATGTATGACCCCGGTCTGATAATCTAGAAGTAGCTGGTGATATTCGATTAGTTCATTCATGATTTCTAAACCACCTTCAGCTATCACAATCGAACAGTATTTTTCAGCTAAAAAAACAAAAATAATAAGAATTATTTATTTGTTACACATTATAATATTTAGTGGTAATATTGAAATTAAATTTGTGCAAATCAATAAAAATTGCAACAAAAAAAAAAAAAAAAAAAAAAAAAAAAAAAAA